>JAKUCM010009385.1:0-20655 GCA_023374145.1 Lepidium sativum | reverse complement strand
ATTGCATTGATGAAAATCTAAGAATATAGATAGGATTCATTTGGTATGAATTATAATGGTGGAGACTGCAATGCGGGTTACTATATATGAAGCAGCAGAAGTAACATGTTGATCTGTTGGAGATTGTAGGTGTATAAGGTGGTGAGATTATAGGTAGGAGGAGGAAATGGTAGTAATAAATGTCGACGTGGATGTTGATGAATGTGGTGTGAATGACTGTTTTGAACTGTGTAATGATACTTATGATGGAGAACACAAACTCAGTTTTTTAGAAGAATAGGAAGATGGTACGACTCTAGAATTAAACTAAGATTTCGGGGTGCAAAAAACAAGTGCAACCTATAGTGTTTTATAGCATCACACAAAAGTTTTTTTGAGTATGATATAGTGAACTCGGATATTTGGAGATACGTTGTAAGATGTCGTCAACGAAATTGTAGTTGGTACATACGAGTAGCAAGACCCCAAGGGAAGAGAAGGTAGTTGGGTCGATTAAAGTATACCGCAAGATGCATTCTTGCTCTCGGGGTATCAGCTAGTACATCAAACGCTAAAAGGAGAACGAACCTCTGATATGGTTTTATCTATAGTGCAAAGTGATTATCTTGATCAATTAAATACTCCATCTGCTAAATCTCTTATTGGTGTTGTGCAAGTAAAGGTTGGAATGAAGGTATCTTATAGAACTTCTTTGAGAGAAAAACATAAAGCTGCGTGGGGTTGTGCGAGGGTTATCGAGAGGAAAGTTACAAGAAGTTGCCTTCATATTTATTTGTATTGGGAGGAAAAAATATAGGTACGCGGTGACGAGTTTGGAGTTAGATGAGGAAAACCAGTTCAAGTATCCATTCATTGCTTTGGGAGCTTGTATTGAGGGTTTAAGGGCTATTAGGAAAAATGATTAGTGTGGATGCAACTTTTCTTAAAAATGGTTATGGCGGTGTGTTCTTATATTTGCCACGGCCCAGGATCCTAATCGTCATCATTACCCGATTGTTTTTGATGTAGTTGATGGTGAGAAAGATGTTAGTTGGAAATGGTTATACAATATGCTGAAAACGGTTGTATCTGATGATGATAAAGAATTGGTTTTCCTTAGGCGATCAAAATCCTAGCATTGTCAAGACTGTCAAAGAAGTGTACACGGGGTGGCCTGGCATGGATATTGTATTTTCTACTTATCTCAGAATGTGAGAACACATGCTTTGAACATGCGAAGAGATTTAGGGAATAGGCTCAGATCGATATAGTTTCGGAATTGGAGGTTGAGTATGCGTATTTTAGAAGTAGATATCCTAAAGTGCCTGATTATCTAGAAAATAGTGTAGATGTGGAAAAATGGGCTTAGTGTCACTTTCCAAGAGTACGGTACAATATTGGAACGACAAAAAGTGCGGAATCATTGAATAGCATTTTCAGAGTAGCGAAGAAGTACTCTTTGCTAGTAATGATTGATACAATTATTGAGAAAATGGGAGAGAATGGTTTAACAAACACCGCATTGATGCTTGAGAAGAGAGAACACGGAAATTGGTTCATATTGTGGAGAATGAATTGCATCATATTTGTGTCGAAATTGATTGTGCAAGAGTTCAGTTTGTAGCGAAGAACGTGAGTACAATGTTACATGACGAGATGGTAAGACTTATTTTGTGGATTTGAAGGTAAAAACTTGTGATTGTAGGCGCTTCGACATGGACAAATATCCGTGTGTACATTCAGTAGTCGCTCTTTGCATGTACATGAGAAATCCGTATAGGACAGAAGATGTTCATCTATATGATTTGTGTTCGGGTATATTATCTAATTAGAGCAGTGGGTGTGTTGTTGTATTCTCGGACATTATATCCCGTCCCACATATATCTCAATAGGTTAGATTTCCAGATGATGTTATAGCAAGAGTTGTCCTTCTTCCACCGCGTGAAAAAAAAAAGAAAGGACGCCATCAAGAAAACCGATATCCTTCAGTTGGTGAAAGACGTCAAAAACTGAATAATAGATCGGGTTACCCGCGGGGATAAACTTGGAGCATTGCTTTAACAGTGGGTTGTAGTAAACTTTTAAATTATATGTTGTTGTTTTTATGAAATCGTGTATGTGTTAATGGGGCCAATATTGATTCTGCTTCGGCTGAAATGATCCTATATTGATTATGATTTAGTTAAGTATTGGGGCCAATATTGATTCACGTTAATGAGCCAATCGATAAACCATATTTCCCCTTTTGCGCATTTTTCTTCGTTTTTTATCATATCGGAACTTATCGGAACCCATTTGGCTTGAAATTGAATATGATCTCCAACAAGAGTGGCTCTGTCGACCATTTCTTCGAGAGTATTGGTGACCGGAATTCCTAATATTTTTTGGTGTGGAGCATCAGTCGTGGCTCATACTTCTAAATCGGCCACAAAACCCAGTCTGTAAGTATTATCGGGTGCTCAAGTGCTCATGCCCAAAAGGTTTGTTGAATTTCAAATTCTAAAGTATTATTGGTGGCTCAAGTTCTTCATTCCTGTAAGTTTTGTTCAATTAATTGTTGAATCTACTTTGGTTTGTTGATGAAATTGAACGTTTTGGGTTTAGTCATTGGGTCGGCTTGATGAAGATATGAAAGAAATTTCAAGGTCCATTAAAGAACAGCAAGAGGTGGAGATTGAAAAAATGTGAGCTATGATCAAGGAATTGGATGGGTATACTTAAGGAGGCAAAACGTAATTCAGATAAAATCGAGCTAGGGTGTCGCTTGTGTGTTTTGGTTGTTTGGTCGTCATGGCAATTGTAAAATTAGTGTAGAATTTAGTTTGAATGTGTTTAAGAATGACGGTAGAATTAATCGGGTGTTCTGTGTAATCATTCGCATTCGGTTTAGTCTAATGTGTATTTTCCAAATCAAGTTCCTATTGAACCATAAACTATGTAATCATTCGCATTCGGGTTTAGTCTAATGTATATTTTCCCAATTCAAGTTTCTATTGAACCATAAACCATTGGTTTATCAAATCAAGTTTTTAATATGTACACACAATTGTATTAATATAAACCATAATATTGATATGAATACAATCGTCGTAATATAAACCACAATATTGGACTTGACATCTATTGAACATAATGTTAATTAAACCATATAATGTTCTCTTTTTTTTTGCATGTTGAGTATAAGTACGTTGAGTATGTTACAAAAGAGTAGTAGTATAAGTATGTTGACCATGTTAATGTATCAACATTATGCTCAACCTTTTTTTCATGATTGTTCGATAACACTGAACTTATGTTTGAAATCATCAATCATGTTATCTAAAGACATAATCTACATGATTTTTACTACATACTATAAACTTTAAAAGCGGTTTAAACTAAATATTCCTAAAATTCATATAAATATTATTACATGTGTTTCACCACAACTAAAAATCTTGGCATAAAAGTTAACAAAATTTGAAATTTTCTTAAATTTATAAGTTTGACACCACTAAAACTGAAATTTTCAAAAATAATTCAATTTTCCTCTAAATTATGAATGAAACTCAAAATTGTGCATACTACAAATTTTGACTACGCTAAGTTAGAATATGCTAAGTTAATGGTAATTGAGCTAACCTTTATGGTAATTAGAATTATACTCTTGATATAATAATTTGAATTATCGCTAAGTTAATGGTAATAATGTTTGAAATTTTCCAAAATAATTAAATTTTCCCTTCAAATTATTGAAACCCAAAATTGTGCACACTACAATTTTTGATTACGCTAAGTTAGAATATGCTAAGTTAATGTTAATTATGCTAACATAATTTTTATTAGAAAAACGTTGAGTTAAATTGTAATTCGATAAAGTAATAATACGATTAGTGATCCCAAAATAAGCAATGTTCATAGCGATTACCAAACAAAAGAGGGAGGTGCCTACTTATTTTAAGAGTTATAAGGCCAATTACTAAACTTATAAAAACATTAAACCAATATTATAAAACATTAATCTCGCATTCAATTCTCATCCTTGCCTCGTATTATCCTGGTCTGCACTAGAATCACACACCTCCTTAACAGCCACTTCTATCATATGTAATCTCTTTATCCATCCCTTGAACCATCTCTACGACTTCTTTGGTAAAAATAGACTCATAGACCTCCTTAACATCCACTTCTATTTGATTAATTCTCTTATCCATCCCTTGAACCATATTAGTGAGTTGTATGAATCCGCATTCCATCAATTCTTTTATCTCGTTCAAACTAGAAGACACACCTTTTTCAATTGTCTCTGCAGCCATGGAACACTCTCCCTTTTCAATTGTCTCCACAGCTATGGCATCATCCTTTAAAGTTGTCCTAATCTTCCTTGTACATTTTTTACAAACCGTACCTTTTTCCCCTTAGCCAGACGCCTCATCCAACCATCAAGAGCAGCATCACCTTCGTTATCCTCTTCTTCAATATCACAGATAAGGTGATACTCCTCCGTACTCGGTATTAAGAGACTTTGAATTTCCTGAAACTACAATAGCAATTATGAATATTTTTACCTTTTTTTAAAACTACAATAGCAATTAAGAGTATTTTTACCTTTTTTCTCGCCAGCGCCTTGTTTATCTCTTCAATCGTAAATCATTTCATCAAACTACGCCTAAACTTGCTCTTGCACATCCTAGGACATTCAGTCCTTGCGTCAGTCACTTCCTCTCGGAACTCCATCAGCAGCCTTGGAATTGCTTCAAATGGCAGAAGCTACAAACAAACACAAATCATCAAGATCCAAAAACAACCTTCAACAAAACATGTCCACAGGTGTTCCTCGTTTCCCTCGCTTCCCATTTCCTTTGATCACAGCTGTTAGGAAGTACAATACGGCCATCTTCAACCTGTCACTTGTACGCCGTCTTCATCTTTAGAATTTTTTTCTCCACAGCTTCTTGTGTCACTCTAGCATTCTTAAAATGCTTTCCTACATAACTCAAATCATCAATCTGTTCTCTATACCCTTCTGGAAATGCAATGTAGACCTGAAACTAATCCATGCTATTTTAGTGAATTACGGATTGGTGTTCCATTCACAACAAACCAAACCTTCTTGTTTTTCTTGGTGTGTGCCATCCTAGCTAGGAGCATCCACATCCCCATCGTCTTGTGGTTTATATCCCTCGGCATATGAAAGAAATGCAAGAATTATAGGTGATCATATAACCACTGCTTCTCAATGGTGTCGATCATTTTCTCAATTGTATCCACCGCCTTTGCAACATAACACCTAATTGCAATTTTTTTGTTTTCTTATACTCTGATATTGGCATATACATTACTTCTGGTGGCATTACTCTCGTATCTTCATCAGAATACTAAAAAACAACATGAAGAAAACAATTCACTTAACTATATTAATTAATCATCATTCTCAACATTGCATTGCTTTGAAAAACAAATGTAATTTTATTGTTAGACTTCTCAAGACTTTCACTTGCCTTTCAATGAAATATATAAAACGCTTAATATACAGAAATATGCCAATCAGTTCTAGAATCATACACTACACACTATCAATCAGACAAAATAGAATAATAATACTTCATCTCAAGTTCATACTAAATCTCTATACCAAATCTTTCAACTTTAAACTAAATCTTTATACAAAATCTCTCAACATTATATACATTATACATTAAACAACAATATTGTTAAATCAAACAATTTCCAACAATACCAAACAATAATATTGTTACTTTCAAAACCTCATAATATGATCTAACTCCAAACACGGTCGTTAACAATAATAATAACAAAAGACTTACATTATCATCTTCATCAATCTCTTCTTCTTCACTCTCATCTTCTTCTCCTTCCGGATTCTTGTTTTCAACTTCTTATGGCACCTCATTTCAACTCTTTCCGGCGACTCTTTTTCAACTCCTTCATGTTGCTTGTCTTCAACTCCTTCCGGGGTTTTCATTTTCTTCAGGAGGTTCAATTTCAGCTTTTTTCGGCGACTCAACTGCTTCAAGTTCGTCGTCTACATACATATCCTCTGGATCATTGTCTGGTAGAGGAAATGGATGAGAGGGATGGGTTTGACCCAAGTAATGCCATATAATTAACAAGTCTTTTTAGGACAAGATCGTAAACAACTACTAATTCTGTAAAAAAAAAAAAAATTCATTCCTTTTTTTTGCTTTTGTAATGAGAGTACCTAGACAAATTAAGAGTAAATAAGTCATTTATCCATCTAAGCCGAAGCTGCAGAAGAGATTTAGGTCAAATTGGGGAAGTTGAGAATCACCCAAAAAATCGCACATCACGCGCACAAAAAGTTATTTTTTAAGTGATTTGACTCTCAAGACTACCATGAAATGAAGTGAAGTATCTACTAATCGAATTGTGGAAATGGTAATGAAAAATATGCATGAGTGCATATCCTTGAATTGTAAAGAACGTTGATGAAAAGTTTTCAGATCTATAAGCTTTTCATATCTTTTAATTCTGGATCTACAATTATCATATATAATAAATTATGGTTACCACTTTGTCCTCTTCTCAAATTTGTTTGTCATTACTCAAACCTTGCCATACAATCAATCTGTTCCTGTTATTTTTTATCATCACCACATAATTCTTTTTCACAAAAGATGAAATTAGCTGCTGAAAGAATAATCTTTATCCTCTGAAACAGAGGCAGGGCAAGACCAGTGGAAAGCAGGAGTTGTGTATGGACCGTTGAGTAAACCCTGAGCCATCTTTTGGTACGTGGCTTCTGTTAAATGATAACCATCCCAATTCACAAACTCAGATGGATTTTGACAGTAACTAACTCCTTTGAATCCACACTCTTTACCAAAAGTGAAGTTGTATTGACCTCCCACTCCACAACAAGCAGCCAAAGGTCGGTTCTTATATCCTAATGAAAGAGACCAACAAAATATCAGTTAAGGTTTCAAACTATGAAGATCGAGAACAGACATTCTAAAAAGAACGGACCGTATGTAGCTGGTTCTTGGAAAAACCGGTGCAAGGAATTGTAGTAGTCGACGTAAATGATATTGAGATGAGGATAGAGGTTTTGGAGTCGTTTGGTTTCTGTCATAAGCAATGCATTGTGGTGTTCTGCGAATTCGTTGAGCCATCGGATACAACCTGTGAGAGGGTCGCGTTCTTCTTCTCCTGCAGTCTGAAATAGAGTAAGATATACCGTGGAACATCCTATTGGGAAGTTCCGGAATCAGGAATGTTTTGGCCCCCAAATCGATCAAATCCTGTAATATTGTTGCTTAATTTGTTAGAAATAAAACACACAAGAGATTATGTTTGGTCGGGAAATGTAAGCTTTTGTTACCACAATTGCAGAAGAGATAGCTTTGATGATTAGAGGAGCAAGTTCTTTGACTTCATTGATACTTTTGTTTTCGAAAAACGGATAATTATAGTCGTTTCCTCCAATCTCTCCCATGAGTATCAGCGAATCTCCAAGCATCTCTTTGCAATCTAAACACAAAACGATATAAACCCCGTAAGAACCGAATCATCATCAAAATATAGAAGAAAAGAAGGCTAAGCTACGAACCACGAGAAGAAGAGGCACATAGACTAGGCAAAATCTGCTTGAAGGTGTTAAGCTGAACACTTAAACTAACATTGGTGAAATCACTCTTAATTCCTTTTCCAACCAGTAATGTACGATCCAATGCGGTTGCTCCATAGACAGCAAAATTAATTCCTTGATCAAAGCTCACATTTTGGGATCCAAAGTAAGGCGGTACGTATGGTAGTCCCAAGGATTCAGCTGAAGTAAGACAACATTACAGATTCTTAGAAGCAAGTAGAGTTTATAACTTGCTCGTTAAGAAATAAAGACCTAAAACAGAGGAAGACTTAAATACCGATAAAGTCGATGATGAGACGGCCATCAGAGTAACGGCCGGAAGGTGGATGGAAGAAATTTTCACCGTATGGAAGAAAGGCGGCTTGAGGAAGATCATTGACGTTGGAGAGACGGAGATAATTTCCAGTGTCAGCAATCGAATCACCGAAGCTGATGATCGATTTATAACGCCGACACGGTGGTTCTGATGAAACAACGATGATTTTGGAGAATAAGACAACTAGAAAGCTTGACATGAGCTTCTTCAATGAAGAAGCCATGGCAAGAGTAGGAGTCGTCGTAGTCTCCGTCACTCAACTTTTAGCCTTTGCGGATCATTGTATCTAAATAATGCAAGAGATGAGGCAATCATTTGATTTTATTTATTATGCCAGCCA
The DNA here is from genome assembly GCA_023374145.1 of Lepidium sativum. NCBI lineage: Eukaryota > Viridiplantae > Streptophyta > Magnoliopsida > Brassicales > Brassicaceae > Lepidium > Lepidium sativum. Next base: position 12,410 of record JAKUCM010009385.1, on the reverse strand, counting down.
AAAAAGAGTGATATGTTATCAAAAAGATTTTTAGAAAAAGCCAAATGGGGAAAATGGTTATTGGTTGAAAATGAAGTACCTTCAGAATTGTCAGACAAGTTGCATGACCCATTACTAAATTATATACTCGATGCTAAATAGAAATCGTGAAAATAATGAAGATTTTATTATAAAATAATTGTTATATATATATATATATATTAGATATGTTATTTTTATATAATATTTATATGGAAAATATAAAATGGGCCAGAGAAAGAGGGAGACACGAGAAGGAAAGCGGAGAGAAGAATTGCAATTATTTTCACTTAGATGTATTGTTACATGACACACATATATATATATATATATAATACATAATGGCGGTGGAGTGGATATTTTATCGTATATTGATTATACCTATAGTATAGGTAATTATTAATGCTATATGTTTATAACACTCTTCCTTAACGTCAATTGTTTATTATCCATTGTCTCCTTATAAACTTTGTCATGAAAAAATTTAGTGGGATAAAAACCATGACGAGGGAAAAAGAGTACAATGACGTAATCTCCCACTGAAATGATGGATATCATAAATTTCATAGTTGACGCTTTCTGATACTATAAACATGTTTTCTGAATGTTGTACTGAGAAGTGCTTTTGTAAATAGATCTGCTGTATTGTCTGCTGATCGTATATATTGAATATCCACTTCTTGATTCTTCTCAATTTCTCCTGTGTAAGAGAAAAATCTTGGGGGAATATGTTTTGTTCGGTCACTCTTAATATAACCTTCTTTGATTTGGGCTATGCAAACGGCATGATCTCCAAACAATTTTGTTGGCCCTTTATTTATGACCATTCTGCTTGCTTCTTGTATTTATTGAGTTATGGATCCGAGCCACACAAATTCTCTACATGCTTCGTGTAGTGCAATTGTTTCTGCATAATTTGAGGAAGTAGCAACCAGAGTCTGTTTTTGGAAACGCCAAGAAATTGGAGTACCTCCAATTGTGAAAACATATCCGGTTTGCGATCGGGAGGACTTATGTGGGTATGATAAATAGTTTGCATATGCAAAACCAACTAGTTCGACACTAGAATTTCTATTATAAACAATCTCAAGTCAGTTATTCCCTGGAGATAATGAAATATATTTTTTATTTCATTCCAATGCTTGCGCGTGGGTGATGAATTGTATCTAGCAAGCAGATTTGTAGCAAATGCTATATCTGGTATAATGCAATTTGCAAGATACATGAGCCCACCAATAGCGCTCATATAAGGTACTTCATGGCCTAATACCTCTTCATTAACTTCATAAAGTCGGAATGGGTCTTTATCAATATTTAGTGATCTATTGACCATTGGAGTACTCAAAGGAGTCACTTTATCCATATAAAAGCATTTTAAGATTCTATTTGTATAATTCGATTGATGTACAAAAATTCCATTCCGAAGATGCTCGATTTGGAGTCCAAGACAAAATTTTGTCTGTCCGAGATCTTTCATTTCAAACTATTTTTTCATGTGAGCTCTTGTCTCATCGATTTCCTTTTGAGTACCAATTATTTTCAAGTCATCAACATATACATCAATGATCACAAACCCATATATAGATTTCTTGATAAATACGCAAGGGCATATTGCATCGTTGGTATACCCCTTTACTCAACATATACTCACTTAAGCGATTATATCACATGCGTCCCGATTGTTTTAATCCATAAAGTGATCATTGTAATTTGACTGAACATATTTCTTTGGATTTTGAGTTCCATGCTTCAGGCATCTTTAATCCTTCTGGGATTTCATATATATATATTATATATATATATATATATATCATTATCAAGTGATTCATATAGATATGATATCACAACATCCATTAGATGCATTTCTAGATTTTTAGATGCCGCTAGGCTCTTCAGAAATCTGAAAGTAATTGCATCCATTACCGAAGAATATGTTTCTTCATAATCAATTCCCGGTCTTTGAGAAAAACCTTGGGCAACAAGTCGGGCTTTATACCTTGTTACCTTATTTTTCTCATTTCTTTTTCGAACAAATACCCATTTATAACAAACGGGTTTTACATGTTCAAGCGTTATGATAATATATCCAAAAACTTTTCTCTTATTAAGGGAGTTCAATTCAGTTGTCATGACCATTTTCCATTTCTTTCAATCAGGTCTTTTCTGGCATTCTAATATGGACTTTGGATCTGGATCATCACTTTTTCATCATCAATTTCTTTTGATACAGAGAATGAGAAAATTTCATCCTCATCTTCTATTCAATTTATAACCCAAATATTTATGTTTTGGGTATAGTTGATGGAGATCTCATGTGTTTCTTTATCTTCGTCTTCAAGATTTTTCTCTGTATAATTTGGTTTTTCTAGACCATTATAATGTATTTATCCCAAATTCTTTTTCTTTCGGGGAGTCTTATCTTTTGATCCCATTGGTCTCCGTCTTTTCATTGAACCTTAGGCTCATTTGCAATGTTTCCATCATTTTGTTCTTTGGGAACCATAACTCTTGATGGAACATTCACAGTGGGTATATATGATTTTGTCACCCTTTTATATTGGTGAACGCGTCTCCTATTTGATTTGCCATATTTTGTAAATGCACAATTTTCTGAACTTCTAGTTCACGTTGTTTCGTAGGAGGATCAAGGTGCCACAACGACGGTGCGTACCATGTAATGTCTTTTGGGCCTTCTTTTGCTCCTCCCCCTAACGTTGGAAATTCATCTTCATTAAAATGACAATCAGCAAAACATCACCAGTTTTTTGTTCCAGATACCGGATTATACTTGGTGATGTATACCCACAATATATCTCCAATCTCTTTTGTGGTCCCATTTCTGTCCTTTGCGGCGATGCAATAGGGATATAAACCGCATATCCAAAAACAGGGAGGTGGGATATATCTGGCTTGTGGCCAGATGTTAATTCTAATGGAGAGTATTTATGATATGCATTCAGTCTTATTTGAATTAGTGTTGCAGCATGCAAAATTGCATGACCCCATATTGAAATTGGGAGTCTTGTTCTCATCATTAACGGTCTATTAATAATTTGTAACCGTTTGATCAAAGACTCAACCATGCCATTTTGTGTGTGAACATACAGAACTCGATGTTCAACATCTATTCACAATGACATACAATTGTCATTGAAAGCTTGTGAGGTGAATTCACCAGCGTTATCAAGTTTTACCTTCTTTATTGTATAATCAGGAAATTGTGCCCTCAACCTGATTATTTGGGTAATGAATTTTGCGAAAACCATATTTTGTGTGCTCAATAGAAACACACATGTGACCATCTACTAGATACATCAATTTATAACATAAAATATCTAAATGGCCTGCATTGTGGATGGATAGGTCCACATATATCACCATGTATTCATTCTAGAAATACCGGAGATTCATTCCCAACTTTTGCTGTTGATGGCCGAGTTATTAGTTTTCCAAAAGAACAAGCATTACAAACAAATTCTTTTGCTTGAAAAATCTTATGGTTTTACAGCGAATGACCATTTGTATTTTCCATAATCCTTCGCATCATGACTGGACCAGGGTGCCTTAAACTTTCATGCCAAATTTTGAATGTACACGTAAATTTTGGGTTACTGTAACATATGATTCAACCATATTTATTTTTGTGAAATACATTCCAGAGGATAAAGCTGTCAGCTTTTCCAATATACATTTCTTTTCCAAATTAATTAATGTAATGCAAAGATATTCAATATCATTTTTATTCATGGTCTCTACGTTATATCCACTTTTGCGGATATCTCTCAAACTCAACAAATTTCTATATGATTTGGGGAAATATAATACATTTTATATCTCAAATTTTGTTCCCCTTGGTATTGAAAAACAATGTCTTCCGGAGCCTATAATAATTTTTGTATTACTAGATATAGTATTCACGCTTCCAGTGGAATTGTTCATTTGAAGGGAAGAGAAATATTTTTTTATCTTTAAGAATTGTGTGCGTTGTAGCACTATCTGCCAGAAAAATATATCCATCCTTGTTTTCGCATATCAACATTTTTTGATATGAAAATATTTAGAAAAATATGTGTTAATATAAACACAAACTTTATATTACATTACAAACTATTTTACAAAAACAAGATAGATAACAACATTATGCAACCAGAACTATTTATACATTATGTCATATTTCTTCTTTAGGAAGATATTAGTCTCTTTGGCTCTCGTTGATATCTATAGAATCAACAGCAAAATCAGCCATATCGAGATATGTATCATTATTTATGCCATCAAAAGGTGGCTTGACATCATGGTCAAAAGAATGTCCTACTTCATTATCAAAACAATATTCAACATTGCCATAAACAAAGTTGGCTTCCTTTTGTTTTCCCTTTTTCTTTTGTGACTCTTGATGTAGATCGGCAAACTACTTTGGCAAACGGCAGGTACGCGACAAATGCTCTCTCATGCCACACCTATAACAACTTTCCTCATGTTGCCTTTTTCCAACTTCCTTTCATTTTGACCTTTTATTATTTATTTAATTGTTGAAATTATTAGGACGATACTTTCTTCCTTGTCCACGTCCATTTCCACATCCATATACTCCTCCTCCACGGTCACGATTATTTCCACGGTCGCGTACACGTCCATTATTATTGTAATTTGATGATGTAACATTCACTTCTGGGAATGATGTTGATCCAGTAGAACGAGATTGATGGTTTAACATTACAAGTTCATTATTTTGTTCTGCTACAAGGAGAACTTGCATTAATTCTGGATACGTTGTGTATCCCTTAGCCCGATATTGTTGTTGCAGGACTACATTTCAAGATGAAATGTTTGATGAGTTTTTTCGATCATATCAGAATCACATATTCAATCTCCACATAACATTATCCTGGAAGTGATTCCGAACAGAGCGAAATTATATTCACTAATAATTTTGTAATCCTGAAACTGGAGGTTTAACTACTCATGTTTAGCTTTCGGTAAGATAAAATATTTTTGGTGATCAAACCTATCTTTGAGTGATTGCCAAATATCTGTAGGATCTTCTTCTGTTATATATTCATCTTTTAAACCATCGTGAATATGGTGGACCAAAAATATCATAGCATTAGCCTTTTGTTTATTTGAAGTTGTTTTCGTCTTATCGATGGTATCGAGTTTTCTTCCTCTAAGATGCATGTTTGTTGTAACTGCCCATCTCATATAATTGTTTCCTCATATATCAAGGGCGGTGATTTCGTGTTTAGCCAAATTTGGCATAATTACTGCATAATAATAATAAAATTTTATTAAATATTCGACACAATATTATTAAAACATACTATAAAATGACATATTATCTAAATACAAAAAAATGAAACAAAAAAGCGACTACAAGGATATATGAAGCACAAATAGTCACACCAACAGTTATCCAAAATTCCTCGGGAGTTTGTTCAAAAAAAGAAAAACATGTAAAATGAAAAAATAATTGTAACCAAATAAACAATTAAAATCCAAATAAACATTTTTTGTGATGGGGAAGAGAATTTTTGAGTGAAGATATTAGAGAAGAATGAGTGAATTTATAGATGAAAAAATGTATATAGTCGTTGATAATATTTTTAGAGCCGTTAGGTATATATATGTATTATTATTTAATTTTTCTTTCATAACCGTTAGAAAATATAACTAAAATAAATTTATCAAAATTAATATTTACCAATAATAACATTATTATGAATTAATTAAATTATATAAAGGGATAATCACATATTATGTATTAAAATAATAATAATTTAAAATGTATTGTTTGTCTTCTGGACAAATTTATTTTATTTATTTATTTTGTATTACTATTTTTAAGAAACGCTTTGTAAATGTTTTACGGACATTTTATTATTTATTGTTTTTCTGGAACAATTTATAAATGTCTTTTGAACATTTAAAAACATTGATATGAAGAGGTATAGCCTACCATATGATCATGATCGTGGAGACATAGCTTTCCATTACGGTTAATTCAGGAGAAACAACTTTTATTTTGCCGAACAAAAATATAATTGTATGGGGAGCAAATCACCCATATTGTTTTGGCCACTATAACAATATATAAATTAAATTAATTGTATAGCATATATATATATATATATAGGCCCAATTTACTTCTTATAACAAAATATAGAAACAAATTTAACAAAAAATAAATTTTATTTTCGTCTTACGGGAGCATCTCGTGCTGATAACATGCTATAAACTTAAATATATTATATTATATTATTTATAGAAGATAGAGTTGTGAGAAATAAATAAAATGGAATATATAGGCATACAAAATCCAGTTATAAAAATAATATTAAAATATTATAAATATTTATATATGTATAATTATTATAACTATAATGTAGGTAATTATAACCTATAAATGTCTAACCATACTTAAAATTAAATTTTTGATCAAATGAAGAAAATATTAGGTAAAAAGTGAGAAAACAAGAAGTGTCGTAGGTGAGAATTTAGTCATGGGACTTGTCTGTTTGGTAGTTAGATTAATGAGATGACCCCACATAAGACAAGACTCAACCCCAAGGCATAGATTTTGCCATTTTCTAATGATTCATATAAATTTGGACCCTAAAAGTTTTTTTGGAAGCAACAAAGAGCCAGACCAATCCACCAATCAAAGAGGTATGGCGTCACTTGAAATTACAGAAATAGCCCTGGTTCATCCTTCTCACCAGCCCAACGACCAAACTCTTTCTCTCTCTCATCTCGATAACGATAACAACCTCCACGTCAGCTTCCGTTACATCCGTGTCTATTCCTCCGCCTCTTCCTCTTCCGTTATCGCCGGAAAAACTCCCTCCTCCGTCGTCTCCGCCTCACTCGCCACAGCTCTTGTCCAGTATTATCCTCTCGCAGGCTCTCTCAGCCGTTCTGATTCCGATAACCGCTTTGAACTGTTTTGTGGCGCAGGTCAAAGTGTTCCTTTAGTCAACGCTTCTGTTAACTGCACGCTTGAATCTGTAGGGTATTTGGATGGACCTGATCCAGGTTTTGTTGAGAGATTGGTACCGGATCCGACCCGGGACGAAGGAATGCTCAATCCCTGCATCCTCCAAGTCACGACATTTCAGTGTGGTGGTTGGGTTCTAGGAGCGGCGATTCACCACGCGATCTGCGATGGATTAGGTGCGAGTCTGTTTTTTAACGCTATGGCGGAATTAGCTCGTGGTGCAACTCGGATCTCGATCGAACCGGTTTGGGACCGAGAACGTTTGCTTGGTCCAAGGGACAAGCCTTGGGTAGGAGCTCCGGTTCGTGACTTCCTGAGTCTCGATAAGGACTTTGATCCATATGGACAAAACATTGGAGCCGTTAAGAGAGACTGCTTCTTCGTCACTGACGAGTCTTTGGACCGATTCAAAGCTCAGTTACTCGAGAAATCGGGTCTGAATTTCACCACATTTGAAGCTCTAGGTGCTTACATTTGGCGTGCAAAGTAAGTAATCTCTTCTTCGCCATCTTTTAAGTTCTTGAAATGTTTAGTATGAAACAAGAAAATTTAAAAAAATCAGGGTAAAAGCTGCAAAGATTGGAGAAGAAGAGAATGTGAAGTATGTGTATTCTATAAATATAAGGAGATTGATGAATCCACCTTTGCCTAAAGGCTACTGGGGAAATGGATGTGTGCCAATGTATGCTCAGCTCAGAGCTGGAGAACTCATAGAGCAACCTATTTGGAAAACTGCAGAGCTCATAAAACAGAGTAAATCCAATGCGAGTGATGAATACGTACGCTCCTTTATCGACTTCCAGGAACTGCATCACAAAGATGGAATCAATGCCGGTACAGGTAATGAATGTTATGACTTGTTCTGGAAACTTAGTATAAATTATAGTCAAAGTTTCATGCTTTTTCTTCTGTGATCATTTAAAATAGGAGTGTCTGGATTCACGGACTGGCGATACTTGGGGCATTCCACGATTGATTTCGGATGGGGAGGACCTGTTACGGTTTTGCCACTATCAAACAAATTGCTTGGAAGCATGGAACCATGTTTTTTCTTGCCATATTCTGCTGATTCTGCAGCTGGAAGCAAAAAGGACAGTGGGTTTAAGGTTTTGGTGAATCTACGCGAATCTGCAATGACCGAGTTTAAGGAGGCCATGGAAACGTTCCACAAGGGTGAACTTGCACTGTCTTGATCACCCACAAAGCGACCTCTATATACGCACAATAAAACAGAAACACAAACACAAATATTGTCAACTTTCGTTTTCATCACAGAATAAATGTTTTTGCAATTAAATTGAGGAGCATCAATAAGAGAAGCCTTACTGTCTGTTTCATAATTATCACCTCTGTAAAACACTCGGTTGCAAAAGTCTAATCTCCAATCAATCTTCCATGAATGGACCAAACCAAAATGCTAATCAATCTTTACTGGTCCAACTACGACCAATGTTTTTAGATATCTTTCTAGCTTTCATCACCTCTCGGATCTTGCTCACGTTTTCCCATTTACCAGCAGAAGCTAAGACATTGGATAATGCTAAATAAGCGCCAGGTCTTTTATCAGCATTCAGTTTGAAAAGCTCATTTGCAGCTATGCTTGCGAGGTCAACATCACCATGCAGTCTACAAGAACTGAGAAAAGCAGCCCAAACATCTGAGTTAGGCCTTTCTGGCATTACCCTAATAAAGTTAAAAGCTTTATTCAAATCTCCAGCACGTCCCATGAGATCAACTATGCAAGCATAGTGTTCCATCTTTGGTTTCATGGAGTAATCTCTCTGCATGCTCTCAAAAATCTCATAACCTTTATCAACTAAACCGGAATGTGAACACGCAGAGAGAGCTCCGAGAAAGGTTACATAATTGGGTTCTACATGGAATTCCTTCATCCTGGTGAAGAGTTCAAGTGCTTTCTCGGGGTTACCATTCTTTCCATATCCATCAATCATTGAAGTCCAAGAAAATACATTTTTTTCTTCCATTTGGTCAAAGACTCTTCTTGCATCATCGATTCCTCCGCATTTGGCATACATGTCTAACAAAGAGCTCCCCATTTTGATATGTGTATAGACACCACTCTTCATAACCTGAGCGTGAACTTGTTGGCCAACTTCATGGGCTGTCATTACCGAACAAGCTCCAATCACGCTAGCGAAAGTTGAAATATTTGGATAGAAACCGGCTCGTTGCATCGTAATATACATGTCAATTGCTCTCTTAGCAGTTTCAGCTGATTTGCTGAAACCTTCAACCATAGCATTATAAACTACAATATCCTTCACTTTGGTGGTATTGAAAATCTCTTCCGCATCATCCACAAAACCTAGATTCATGTAACCTGAGATCATTGATGTAGAACAAACCACATTCTCATCTTTCATTGTTTCGAACACAGTCCTTGCAAACTCCAACTTTCCACTCTTCACATAAGCATCAACGAGTGCAGTAATCAATACATCATCTAGTTCAACATCGCATTTCACAATCCGGGCATGGACCAATCTGCATAAGCTACGTGGCAGCCTCATAGTCGAGGAGAGACTATTAGAAGCCTTTAGAACCATAGAAAGCGTGTACCCGTCTGCCTTTTCCCCAGAGTAGGCCATGCGTTGAACTAAGAAAAGAAATTCCTTTATCAATCCATGTTTCAAGTAACCACTAGTCATGTAGTTGTAAGCAGATAGTGTCGGCTTAGATAATTCGTCGAACACTTGGCGTGCATAACTGAGGCAGCCGCATTTTAGATAAAGAATAAGTAGTTTGATAGATATGTTCATATCTGGTTCAAACCCAGTTTTGATGATATCGGCGTGAATTTTCTTCCCTGCTTTTGGGGATGGAGAATTGATGTATTCTTGAAGAGCTCCCGCAATGCATCTCGCTGATGAGAGAGAAGAACTGTCTTGTTTCGACGAAAATGTTGCGTAGTGATTCGAGGGAAATATCCGGAGTGAGAACGACGCGTATCTGATAGTTCTCATGCTTACATTAGCTGTGAACTCTGTGATAAAGAATGACAATTTGCCGAGTAATTATAGTGGCTCTGTTTCCAACTTTTCATAATTATTACAAAACACGAAATGACTGAGAGAAAAGTCAATAAGACGGTACAGTATAAGACATAAGATATAGTGATGAATGTCTGAATGTTTTTTATTTTATTTTATGTAATAACAATGACTCCTCAAGAAGAGAAGCATATGCTTTACTGATAACATCTGAAGAGAAAGTCAATAAGTCGTCCGAATTCTGTGACAAAATGTCCATCCTCCTGAGAGGAGACATAGTGACTAAGAAAGCTACGAAATCTCTCTCGGTGCTAAAAAGTCGATAAAGAGTCAATGCTTCAGCTCTTATCCATAATCCTGGTTCTTAGACACCTATCTCAGCAAGGATGAACTGAAATCAATTGATTCAAGTGTGGTGGTGATGCAGAAGTTCAGTGACGCTTTCTGTTGGGAGAGCCATAGATGATTGGATGATGGTCAGCAGAGAAACCATAACTTTGATATTCAGCTTGTAAGCAAGAGCTGTAACAATATTACTGTTATCTAAAACTTTGTGTTATCATTCAGCACAAAAAATCTACCATAAAGACTCTGGAGTCTGGTTTGACAATGAAAATCAAGGAGCCTAGAAGCAAAATATCTTTGCCTTCAAATCCGGTGACTCACTTTGGCTACATGAAAACACTTTTGTATGTTTCCTGGTTATCTTTGGCTACATGAACACCAATATCAGTTAGTTTCCGTTAAAACACAAAGAAATCGTGTATTCAAGAAGATCCCAACATCTTGGTTTCAGCTCATACTGTGGATTCTGATTTATGTTTTAAACTTTCACGGCGGATTTAATACTTGCAAATGAATTACATTAACAAGGACACTGGTCTAGTGGTATGTTTCTCACTTTGCGTGCCAGAGATCCGATCTCGCTTTGACTAACTTATGCAGATTGGATTAAGAACATATATCTTCTCTGCGCTAATGTTCAAGTAGCTAAGTGGTAAATTTACCACCAATTCTATGTGATGTAAATAATTAAGAGCGAAAAACATCTTTGTTGTAAGACACATATAAGGATTTTATATTACTCTTCATAAGACATTAGCATACAATGCTCATCTAGCTAGCTTGGATCAAGACAAGATATGCAGTTAATCAGTGATGGAGTTCTCTGTAATATAGCTATCTCATTGATTTGCATGTATAAACGAAGAGAATCAGAACTTGGGGATATATTGGGCGTCATTCCATGACCGCCCACACTCATCATGGGGACTCCAGTTGCTGTTAACACGAGAGGCTTTGTATCGTTTCCAGTCACGAAGAACAAGAGTGAGATCAGAGATCTTAGCAGAGATGTGGCGACAACAGTTAGCGTGAACGGTAGTAACAGCACCCATGTCAGGACTATCTTGGCAGAAGCCACTGAATTCGGTTGTGTCAAGAAAGCCAATGTTGAGACCAAGCTGGTCAAAGAAGCCAGAGTCAAGGAGATTCTTAAGGACGTCTTGTTCCTTCATGCCAGTAGATTTAAGCCTCATGTCGTACCATTTCTGAAAGAGGGATATGGTCTTATTGTTGGACCGGACATGGTAGAATCCTGTGTTGATCAAGTGTCCTCCGTCATTATTGTCCACGCTTATCTGCATATCCAAGCTCTCATTGTTGCTAAGCCGGTAAAAAGGGTTCCTTAGCCACATCACGTCTGTGTCCTGACACAATACAATAAACCACAAGTTGAGAAACAACATTAAAAACTAGGGACTAACCGAAAATCGAGGGACCTAACCGTGAAAACAAGATTGTAGCCACGGTGGAGAACATCTAAGAGAAGGCGAGTTCTTCTCCACATCATGTCAATAAATTCCTTAGACATAAAAACTTTTTCTCCCTCCAAGTCAACTCCTTCAGTATTCATCTTATAGCAATGAAGTCTCTTGAAGAGGCAACGATCATAGGCCGTTTGATCTGCAGCCACCACCATTAGATGGTCTAGAAGCGGACGAGTCTCTTCTCCTTCCCAAAAACCCTCCAAAAACAGATCTAGCATCGTCCTCCTTCCTTCATCCTCCTCCACATACGCCTTGTTCACCATTGCTATTATCACTGTCTTGTTGTTTCCTGTAGCCGCCTTGTCCAACGCCGCCTCAAGCTCGTCCACTGGATACTCTGTCCTTCTCTGTTAACACACTTTAACGTTTCAAAATCTTCCTGATATTGACTGTACCTTATTTCACTATAGACATGGTTATGAATCGACTTACAGTGTTGACATTGTGCAAGAGATGATTGGAGATAGGATCAGAAATCGAACGTGAAGATAAGCAGATAAATAGAGCGCCGGAAAAGATGATAGCAACGGCCAAGACGAGGTTGAAGGAGGTGCTACT
>JAKUCM010009384.1:0-18268 GCA_023374145.1 Lepidium sativum | reverse complement strand
TTGGAATTCAACGAACCCTATTTCGAAAATCCAAAAACACTAATTTAAACTACCATAACTACGAAATGGCTCGAAAAACATATCTAGATGTTTTGAAGAGAAGAAATCCCAAGATATTTAGTGAAGCTTCTCGGCCAAATCACCACTGATTTTGGTGAAGCTTCTTGGCCAAATCGAAGGTGATGGTTCTGATGATGGTCCAAGGTCGTTGAGATGAAGAGGAGGAAGAGAAGAAAATCGAAGAAATGAGAGAAGTGATGAAATCGCCGAAGAGAGAAGAGGAGAAAGAGAAGAAAATAGGAGAAATGAGATAAGTCGAAAACCATTTTCTTCAAAATGTTTTGGCCGAGAAAACTTTATTTGATTTAACTTTTTATGTGTTTAATTAAAAACTTTTTAAAGAACCTCAATGAAGCTGCTCTGAGAATATAACTAGAACCATAACAAACATTAAAAGAGACAAAAGAAGCCAATTCACTTCCATTTCTGGTTCTTAGATGGAGTCTTCTTTATCGGAAGTAAAGATAATGTCGAAATGCCTCGTCGAACCCAAAACCTTGCCTGAAAAATGGAAAGAGCCCTACCATTTTTCACCCTTAGATCATTTGATGCTCTCAATTCATTATATCCAAAAGGGTCTTCTCTTTGTCAAACCATCATTTTCTGAATCTGAAAATGAAGTCCAACCAAAAGATTTTATGGAGACTTTGCTTGAAAGGCTTAAAGACTCTCTAGCTGCAACACTTGTCCATTTCTTTCCACTCGCTGGTCGTATCTCGACTTTAAAAACCGACAATCCAAGCTCTCACTCTGTGTTTGTGGATTGTAATAACAGTCCTGGTGCTGGATTTATCTATGCTCAATCGGTTCTAAGTGTATCAGACGTTGTTGGGTCCAAATATGTTCCTTCTTCTGTTTATTCTTTCTTTGATCATCACAAAGCAGTAAATCGCGATGGTTACACCATAAGTCTCTTATCAGTTCAGGTACATTTACTCATCCTTGGATATGCAGAGACCATATTATTTGAACACATTAACAGATTTGTAGCGATATTAGGTGCATTTGTTTTAGTAAAAATGGTTTATAGCTGTATCTTAACCCGTTTGGGAGATAAGAAACACAAAAAAAGATGAATATTTAATTTTGATTGTATAGGTAACAGAACTGCTAGATGGAGTGTTTATAGGATTGTCGATGAATCATTCGCTTGGTGATGGGAGTTCCTTCTGGCAATTCTTCAACTCCTTGTCAGAGATTTTCAATTCGCAAAAAGAAACCATTGAAAATGATAACAAAAGATCGTTTTGCCTTAAGAATCCTTCAATATTTCGTGAAGTGTCTGGTCCTACTTATACCCTTCCTTTTCAACCTGATGAGTCTTTTAGTAGATTCAGACCTCCGGTTCTGAAAGAGAGAATGTTCCATTTTTCATCAGAAACAGTGAGAACGTTGAAATCGAAGGCTAATCAAGAATGTGGAACAACAAAAATCTCTTCCTTTCAGTCTCTAACCGCATTTATATGGAGAAGCATCACAAAAGCAAGAAAGTTACCATATGAACAAGAAACTACTTGCAGGTTTGCTGCTGGCAATAGATCAAGAATGAGTCCACCGCTTCCGAATAATTGCTTTGGGAATCACATATCTCTTGCGAAAACGACTACTAATGTTGCTAATCTATTGGAGAATCAGTTTGGTTGGACAGCTCTAAAACTGCATCAAGCTGTAACCGAAAACACTGGTGAAAAGATCACTTCCGAAATGAACCAATTGTTGAAGTGTCATTTGAAACTAGATGGACTAATCAGTTCGAACATTGTTCACATGGGGAGCTCGCCGAGGTTTAACATGTACGGACCTGAGTTTTGGATGGGGAAAGCAGTGGCCCTTAGAAGCGGTTATGGCGGTAACTATGACGGGAAGGTAACAGCTTATCCAGGAAGAGAAGGAGGAGGCAGCATAGATGTGGAAGTTTGTCTACTTCCAGAATTTATGGAAGCTTTGGAATCAGATCAAGAGTTCATGTCTCTCATCTCTTTAAGTAACTGATCCTATTTATATTTTTGAGACACAATACTCAAGTTTTCCTTTTATTTCAGACTGCAGTTTTGGAATCAAATGCTTCAAATAATGTCTTTGCTTGTTATAACTTCGCAGTATTCTGCATATGTTGTGGTCAGATGTTTCAACTTTACTAAGATCAGAACTAAAATACTAAAATCCATGTTTGACATTAAGCAACAAATTCAACAGAAGAATGGAGAAGCTGACGAGCTTGGTTATGAACAGAGTTCTGGCTGACTTCACTTCCTGAGTAAACGGCGAGCTCGCTGGTTAGACTGTTTCATTCTGAAATTCAGCTCCTCAACATCATCTTGAAGATGAACAACTCCGTTGTTTTGCCTGTGATTTTCATATATAAACCAGTATTATCGAGGAAGAGAAAATGTATATAGAGAATTGATAGAAGATATGAGAGATCACCTTTCAATCTCAGTTCCCATACCAATAGCCATATTCTTTAGTTCACCCAGTAGATCACTCAAATCTGAAAGCCCTTCATCTTGCTTTGCTTTCTCCACCTGTTGACACAGCACACAGTTCTTAGAATCTTGGTAAACAAAAAAAGAAAACTTTTGAAACATCAGAACGAGAGAAGTGAGATATTCCAAACCTCTAGTTTCTGATAAGCATCAGCGGATTCAGGGAGTGGTTCACGGATCCTTGATTGTGGTTTGGGTAAATGGTTCAATTCCAGCTTTTCCCTAGTCTCTAACTGGTTAACACTTCTCTTGGGGGATTCACCTACTCAGAAAAAGTAAATATTTCGATAATGTAATAAGCAAAGCCTTAGAAGTGATGAGCACAAAACCTCTACTTATGACAGGACCGTCTATGGCTCGAGTCTTCTTTTGCTTCCCAGTCCTTGAAAAAATGCTTCCGAGGTTTCCAAGAAGCTTCTCACTCTGAAGCCACACACAAAATATACAATAAGGATCATCCCAAAAAAGAGTTGCTTGACTTTTGGTATACAAATCACAATCTCCAATCTACTCGTAGCTTACCCGATTGAGGTCATGATCGATGTCAACCGCCTTGTGGTGTGTCCTTGTCATTTGATCGCCTTGCTCATGTAAGAATATGAGATTTAAGTTGTAAGAATATGAGAATTAAGAAGTTTTGGAGTTATTGTAGAGAAAAGATTAAAGAGAATGAACTTAGAGCCATTTTAATTGAATTAAGACTCCATAATACATTTATATGAATACATACATGTATATATAGGAAATAAATGAAGAGGGGGCCCCAAAATATCTTGAAGGAGCCGTTGGAGGAGAGAAGACCGTTGGAGAAGTGGTCCCGGCGTGGTGGTCCCATGCATCAGGTCGCAGGCGTCCAGGCGGGTCCCACGAAGTCTTCAACTGCTTTCTGTCAGGTCGGCTGGGGCGTTGGTAAGTTTAGGGCCTAGCCGTGGTCCCCACAGTCCTCAGCTGTCGCTTTCATGGCTCGGATCCCCAGCGCCTCGAGATCAACGCTTCGGGACGTGCGCCTTGTCTTCTCGGGATGCCCGCGATCCGTACGAGGTGGCAGGTGGGTTGCGCCGAGTTCGAGGCCTCATCTGTCCTGCTCGGCCCAAAGACGCGTCCTAGGCTGAGGTTCTTCGGCCCGTCTCGCTCACTTCTTCGGACTGGGCCGCGCTTCTTCTCGGACTGGGCCGCGCTCCTTCTCGGACTGGGCCGCGCTTCTTCTCGGACCAGGCCTCACTTCTTCTCAGCCCTTCTTGCTTCTTGGACCAGGACCAGGCCTCACGTCCTCTCAGCCCTTCTTGCTTCTCGGACCAGGCCTTACTTCCTTGGCCCATCTCTTGTCTTTCTTGACCAAGCCTTATTTTCCCTTGGCCCATTTCCTCTTCCTTGTTCCTTACTTCTTCTTGTTGGATTCCTTGAGACACACTCTTTCCCTTTTATGTCCAATAGCTCATTCAACATGACTAAAGTTCTGGTAGCATTTGATCTTATGTCTTCTGCTACTTTTAGACACCCTTGCACGGTTTTCGTTGTTTCCTCAGACTTGTAGACAGCATAGGTCTCAAGTTCCTGAACCGTCTGGTTTTCTACACCTCCTGAATCACGGAATTCATTCACGTACCAGCACTTTGCTTCCAAAGTCAAGGAGGGCTTCGATGATGAAGTGGATCTTTTCTCAACCTCCTCTTGATCATCATTATCAAAAGGGTTCAAGGTGAAATTCTTAGTAGCCACAGAAGGTTCAGGGAAAATCCTGTTTGATGGCTTTAAGGTGTGTTTATCATCATTCAATTCATCATCTGAATCAAAAGGATTTGATTTGGAAGATCTGTGAAATCCAGAATCAGCTGATTATGCTTGGAAAGTCTTTCCCGGGGTTTCTTCAAACGGCCAAACATTGTATCTGACAAGTTCTCCTGCAGAGAGCCAAAACCAATACTCTGACTCTAAATTCGAAAGTTACCTGAATATACTAACTTTGACGTTCATAAAAAGCAAGGATATGATCAGAATTTTTTTTTAAGCTATCTCTTTTGATCAACGATCGATCACAAGTCCAATTTCCAACAATCGAGTAAATTTCAGACCTAAAAAGCACGAATTTATGAAAGAAACACGAGAAAAATATCAGTTTTATTTCTATGGATCTGATACAGGTAATAATACCAGAGACACGTGTACGACTATGATGAGAGTGAAGATGAACGGTGAAGATTAAAACAAGTTCAAAACAGAATCGAAGATAAAAAGCTGAAGATGAGAATGGAAGCTTTTATAGTTAGTTTTGTTGTTACTCGCTGAATTCAGCTTTCTCTCTTCTCTGTTGTTGAATCTTGGATCATCCTCTCAAGAATCTATTCTTTTTTCATTAGATTCTGAAGGTGAGCCATTGAATTCTTTGTTTGTAATGAACATTGGATTCTACTTGCGTAATACAATTTGTTGATTCAAGAATTACATTTTGGTTGTATCAAAGGTATCAGATTCCAATCGACCCTCACGACAATGCCTGAGACGAGGTCTTCATCGTTTCGCCAGGATTCGACAACGGATTCCGACGAATTGATGAGGTCGCAAATCCATGATATAGAGAAGAGAATCGCTTCCGTGGATACGAAATTGGATGCTCATTTTGATGCTTTTGAGAAACGATTTGATGATTTAATTGAATTCATCAAGGTTTTGTCAGGAAGAGTTTCCGAACACGACACTCTTCGAGTTTCTCAAAGAAATTCTCCCGGTTCCCAAATTGGTCAATCGCGCACCGTTCACAGAATGACGAGGTTAGCTAAACTCGATTTTCCACGTTTTCATGGTGATAAGATCAAACAGTGGCTATTCAAAGTAGAACAATTCTTCGAGATTGATAATACACCGCATGAGGTAAAGGTGAATCTGGCGGCGATGCATATGGAGAATATCGCTGCTCAATGGCATCAATCGATTAAGAATTCAGATTTTGGTCGTATTGTTTTGAAGTCTTGGCTCTCTTATAAGGAAGTGTTACTGGAACGATTTGAGGATCTCTGGGAAGATCCAGTGGCTGAGCTGAAGGAGTTGCAAGAAACCGAGGGGATTGTAGTGTATCATACGAAGTTCGAGAGTATTCGCAATCGAGTGAAATTGGATGTAAATATTCTCGTTCGGATGTATTTGGCAGGAATGTGTACGGAGACTCAGATGCGAGTAAGGATGTTTAAACCGCAGTATGTGAAGGAATGCTTTACTCTTGGTCGATATTATGAATCTGGGAGGCCTCAGGGTAAACATTTTGCAACTTCAAATGGTTATAAACCTCATGTGTCTACTAAAGGAATTTTACCAGAAAAACCAGAGGTAGGAATTATCGAGAAGAAACCTATATTCTAGCCAAGGAACTCGAATTTCCAACCAAGGACATTTCTGTCAACAACAGAGTTTAATGAAAAAAAAGCAAAGAATCAGTTCTTTTACTGTGACGAGCCATGTAGTGTGGAGCATGCTAAGACTCATAAGAAGGCGCAATTATTTGTGATGGATTATAGCGAAGAAGATGAGTCTAATGTACTCATAGAGGATGACGATAATGAAAACTTAACTGCATTATAAGTTTTACCGCAAATTTTGTTGAATGCACTCTCAGGTATTGCCACTTATAAATACCATGAGAGTGAAGGGTATTCATAACAAGAGGAATCTGTATATGTTGTTCGACTCAGGATCAACACACAATTTCATGGATTATCAGACAGCTTTGAAGCTTGGTTGTAGATTGTTGCCGAGTGAGAATGCGAGAGTCCGAGTGGCTAACGGTGGAAGAGTGTTAGTGGAGGGTAAAATCCATAACTTTCAGTGGGATTTTCAGGGTACAAGTTTCACTGAGGATTTTATGGCTATTCCCTTACGTGGGGTTGATGTTGTATAGGGAATTCAGTGGCTGGAGAAGTTAGGGCCTATCACTTGAGATTTTAAGAAGCTGTCTATGAAGTTTGAGTGGGGTAATCGACGTGTGGTGTATTGAGGACATTCCGAGTTGAATCGAAGGTGTATTGAGGACATTCAGCTTTCTATGTTATGTGTGGTTGAGGACGGGGAAACATATCCTTTTTCTTTGTTTGCAGTATCACCAGAACAGTCTACAGCACAACCTATACCGCAGATTGTGGCTCTTATAGACAAATTTGATGACATCTTCTGGAACTAGTCAATCTGCCTCCCTTTCGTGACAACCATAATAATCACATTCAATTGGTGGATGGTGCTAATCCTATTAACCAAAGACCGTACATGTACTCTCTAGAACGAAATTGACAAATTAGTACAAGAGATGCTGAAAACTGGAACGTTAAACCTAGTAGTAGTGCTTTCGCTTCTCTTGTGGTATTGTAAAAAAGAAAGATGGTTCTTGGAGATTATGTGTTGATTATAGAGGTTTGAATCAGTTGACAATTAAAGATCGATTTCCTATTCCTTTAATCGAAGATTTAATGGATGAATTGGGAGGATCGAGCATCTATTCCAAGATTGATTTGCGTGCAGGATATCATCAGGTTCGTATGCATGTGGAAGATGTTCATAAGACCACTTTCAAGACTCACAGTGGACACTTTGAGTATTTGGTGATGCCTTTCAGTTTAACGAACGCACCAGCCACATTTCAGGGCTTGATGAACTCAGTTTTTCAGGAGTTCCTGCGGAAATTTGTTCTCATCTTTTTTAATGATATTTTAATATACAGCTGTTCATTAGCGGATCATCTTGATTACTTGTGGCAGGTGTTTGTGACAATGCGGAAGCATAGTCTATTTACTAAAGCTACCGGCTACTACAGAAGGTTTGTGAAAGGATTTGGATGTATTGCATGTCCCTTGACACTACTCACAAAGAAAGATGGGTTCGTGTGGTCAACAGATGCCCAAATGTTGTTTGAGCAGTTGAAGAAGGCTCTATGTACAGCTCATGTGTTGGCTTTACCTCTGTTTGATAAACCGTTTGTAGTGGAAACTGACGTTAGTGGTCATGGAATTGGCGTTGTACTGATGCAAGATGGGCAGCCTTTGGCGTACATTAGCAGACATTTGAAAGGCAAACAATTACATTTATCCATTTACGAGAAAGAGTTATTGGTTGTGGTGTTTGCAGTTCAGAAATGGAGACATTATCTGCTCAATGGCCACTTTATTATCAAGACAGACCAAAAGAGTTTGAAATATTTGCTAGAGCAAAGATTGAACACTCCCATTCAACAACCGTGGCTGCCAAAACTCTTGGAGTTCGACTACAAAATTCAGTACAAAGAAGGTAAACATAATCTAGTGGTTGATGCTCTTTCAAGAGTAGATGGGTCCAAAATTCTGCATATGGCCTTTTTTTTTTTGGAATGTGATTTTTTGACAAGAATTCAAGAGGTTTATGTGACTGATGTGGTGAGCCAAAGCATTATCTCTGCATTAATAACTGATGCTCAAAGTAAGAAATATTATACTTGGTCTCGTGGTATTCTGCGCAGGAAGAATAAGGTGGTAGTACGTGCTGTGCTGGAGCTGAAGACTGCTATTCTTGAATGGCTACATTTTTCTAGTGTTGGTGGTCATTCAGGAAGAGACGCCACTCAACAATGTATGAAGAGTTTGTTCAATTGGAAGGCCATGTCCAAAGACATTCAGAGCTTTATTCAGCGTTATGTGGTTTGCCAAACCTGTAAGTATGACACTGCAGCATCTCCGGGTTTATTACAGCCTTTACTTATTCCTAACGCTGCATGGACTGACCTTTCTATCGACTTTATTGATGGTCTTCCTCCTTCATTTGGCAAGACTGTTATCTTTGTGGTTGTTGACAAATTCACCAAAGCTGCTCATTTCATTCCTTTGAGCCATCCCTATAATGCATTGTCTATGGCTCTGGTTTTCTTGGATCAGATTTTCAAATTACACGGTTTACCTCATAGTATAGTATCCGACAGAGATGCAGTTTTTCTCAGTGAGTTTTGCAATGAATAATTTCGACTTCAAGGTGTATCTTTGCAGTTTTCCAGCGCCTATTACCCTCAAAGTCACGGCCAAACTGAGGTCGTAAATAGTTGTCTTGAGACGTACTTGAAATGTATGTGTAGTGATCGTCCTAATCTCTGGTCGAAGTGGATACCTTTGGTTGATTATTGGTATAATTCTACCTTTCATTATGCTGCTCAAATGACACATTTTGAAGCTGTTTACAGTCAACCTCCACCAAAACATCTTCCTTACTACCCGGTGAGTCTAAAGTAGCTGTGGTTGCTCAAAGTTTACAAGAACGGGAGAACATGTTGCTGATCCTGAAGTTTCAGTTGCTACGTTCCCAGCATCGAATGGAACAAGCTGCTAATCGGCGACGTTCTGAAAGGAATTTTGTCATCGGAGACTGGGTCTATGTGAAACTCCAACCTTATAGACAAGGTTCGGTGATCAGGCGTGAAAATCAGAAGCTTGCACCTAAGTATTATGGTCCCTACAGAGTCATAGAAAAATGTGGTGCAGTCCCTTATAAGCTGGCCTTGCCGGATGCATCGAGATTTCATCATGTTTTCCATGTGTCTCAGCTTAAGCAGCATGCCTGGGATCAACTTACAAGTTCTATGTTACCTTCCTCGGTTCCTGATGCCTTACTTCGAGAACATGAACGTATCCTCCAATGTCGGATGGTTCAACGCCAAAACAAAGCTGCTACTCAGGTGCTTGTCAAGTGGTGCAACGAAGATGAAACAGAGGCTACTTGGGAGTTTTTGTTTGATTTACTACAGCGTTTTCCTGATTTCAACCATGTGGACATGGTTGTTTAAAGAGGCAGGATTTGATACAGGTTGTAACACCAGAGACACGTGTGCGGCTATGATGAGAGTGAAGATTAAAACAAGTTCAAAATAGAATCGAAGATAAAAAGCTGAAGATGAGAATGGAAGTTTTTATCGTTAGTTTTGTTGTTACTCGCTGAATTTAGCTTTCTCTCTTCTCTGTTGTTGAATCATGGATCATCCTCTCAAGAATCTATTCTTTGTTCATTAGATTCTGAAGGTGATCCATTGAATTCTTTGTTTGTAATGAACATTGGATTCTGCTTGCGTAATACAAATTGTTGATTCAAGAATTACATTTTGGTTGTATCATGATCAACCTCTTTTTTGGATAAAATCTATTGATTAACTATCTCAGATCATAAACCCACTCAAGATTACCAGAAAAACCCCCGCAAAAGAAATTTTTGAAGAAGTTCATGGAAATTAGTATCCTTGATCAGATGAACAAACAAAAAAAATCACGACTTTCTCGAATAAAAGGAAAAGATAGAGAATTATCAGAATTTGAGGACGAACGAAGAGGGACACATAGTGCAAAAGAAAGCAAATTGCAATGGCAACGTACCTGGAAATCAACAAAAAATCAATAGAGAAGAAGATTTAACGCGGAGACAAACAAAATAATGAATTCAAATTTTTTATCGGAAACTGATAAGTGTGATATAACTTTGATAAATGCGAAAATAGTATTGAAATCCAATGCTCAATAACAAAGAATCTCTAGTTCATCTTCAAGAAAACATGAATACAAGAAAAACTTTTGAGAGGATAAACTTCAATCATACTATAAAGAAGATGAGAAATGAAAGAACAACTCTGTGTAAAATCTGAACAAAATCAAGTGTAACTGAATTTCTTTTCTTTCTTTTCTTCTCTTCGTTCTGTTAGGAGCTTCATAAATCTTCTCCGTCGATCCAGCTCTCATCTAGAACATACACGTGTCCTCCCAAGCTAATCATGTAACAAAACCTCCCCTTTTAAGCAACCATGACCTCATGGTTGAAGGTAGGAAACTTCTTCTGTAAATCGAACAGAAACTCCCAAGTGGCTTCATTTTCATCAACATTGGACCATTTAACGAGTACTATAGTAGCAGCACGTCCTTGTCTTTACACCATTTTGCTCTTCAGAATATGTTCAGGTTCTCTGATCAAAGCATTAGGAACTGATGTAGGTAGTGCCGTGCTGACCGAATTCTTCCCGACATGTATCTTGAGTTGAGAAACATGAAAAACATGATGAATGCTGGAAGAATTCGGGAGTTGTAGCTTGTAAGCAACTGAACCACACTTATCCAAGATCTTATAAGGACTGTAATATTTGGGAGATAATTTGTGGTTGCTCCTTAAAACCACAGAACCTTGACAGAAAGGTTGAAGCTTGACATACACCAAATCTCCCAGCTCAAAACTTCTTTCGGAACGTCGTCGATTAGCCACTTGTTCCATGTGATGAGCTCGCAAAAGATGAAACTGTAAGATCAATAGCATATTCTCCCTCTCCTGTAAGCTCTTAGCTACTACAACTACTTTTGCTTCCTCCGGTAAATAAGGAAGATGTTGAGGAGGTAACTACCCATATACAGCTTCGTAAGGTGTCATCTGAGCCGAAGAGTGAAAGCTATTCTTGTACCAATACTCCGCTAATGGTAACCATTTAGACCATTGATGAGGTCTATCACTACACATGCAACGCATGTAGGTTTCCAGACATCGGTTAACAACTTCAGTCTGCCCATCACTTTAAGGATAGTAAGAACTGGAATAATTCAAAGAAACACTATGGAGCTTGAACAATTATTGCCAAAATTCACTCAGAAATACTACATCTCGATCAGAGACTATCAAACTAGGGAGACCATGCAACTTGTAAATGTTATCCATGAACACCTGGGCCACCGAGAAAGTTGTGTAAGGATGATTGATTGCTACAAAATGAGCAGCCTTTGACAATCTATCTACCACCACCAAAATAACACTCTTTCCAAAAAATAAAAGTAGACCATCTATAAAATCCATTGATAGATCCGTCCAGTTAGCTGTGGGAATAGAAAGAGGTTGTAGCAGACCCAGAGAAGCTGAATTATCGTATTTGCACTGCCGGCAAACCGAACAACCTGTAATGAAGCTCTGAATGTCTTTTGTCATCCCTTTCCAATAGAACAAGCTTTTGATCTGTTAATGAGTTGCATCTCTACCCGAGTAGATTCTCCTTACCCTCTTTATACTGAATTTCGTAACTGATGTGTCTTATATTTTGTCGGTTTCGAGCTCATTGTTACGGTTATATTTGGGGAATTTGTCTTGTTTTCTTGAGATTTCAGGTCAAAAACGTTCAGAGTTGGAATCATGCTTGAAGGTGGAGTTTGGAGAAGTTTGAAGCATTTTCTGGTATTCTCCACGAGAGTAAGGATCGATCGATCAAAACAAGGGTCGATCGATCAGTGCTTTAACAAGGAATGTGCGCACGATCTGAAGAACGACTTGGCTTCTGAGAGATCGACTCAATATCCAAATGCCCTTCGAAGAAACCTAATTTCACAAATTTTCAGCTCTTGTTTTGGAACCTATAAATACTTTTTTCTTATTTTATTTTGAGGGGCGTCTTTGAGTTTTTGAGGAACGATTTTTACAGAAGTTTGAGAGTTTGTAAGCTAGGAAGAAGATCTCTTCACACTTGAGAAGAATTTCTTAATCATGTTTCTCTTTATTAATGCAATTTCAGTATCAGTTCATCATGATTTGCTTGGTTCATTGTTCAATGTCTGAGTAGATCTTAGATCGGATTGAGGGATTCTAGGGTTTTAGAATTCACTGTTAGGGAACAAATAGGATTGATGAATAGATGATTCTCCTTCAAATACTTGAATTTAATGCATAGATTAACTTGATCACCTAGTTGATGATTTTAGGTTGTTAACTTTCTAGAAGTTTGTTAAGAACTAGAACTAGATTAGAAGAGCAATTCCTTCACTACCAACGAGAGTTGATGCTACGTTGGGTTGTGGGTATTTGAACCAAAGCGATAAAGCCTACTTGTAATCTGAAACCAACAAGAGTTAGGACCTTTAGATTATTAGTAGAGGGGTAGATTCAACGAGAGTTGGTTTATCTCTATTTATGTTCAAGCCGAGAATATGATCAGATTAGTTCCTGAATAGTTTCCCTAACAAGAGTTCTAACTCTTGAATGAATACTTGATATCCGTTTGCTTTAGTTATTTGATTACATTCGCGTTTAAGTTGTTAGTATTTACCTCCCTGATTTTGATTGATATAGCTTGCGATTCGATAGAAGTCGAAAGTGTGACATGGTTCTCTGAGGAATTCGACCCCTAAATACTATTACGTTTGTTGTGCATTTGTAGTAGGATATAGGGTTAAAACTCGTTGTATCCTGGACTCAGTATCGCTTGATTTGCATTTTTCATGAATTTATCAGACTATTGGAAAACCTAGAGACAAAGCAACACTCAGTTTCATAGCTCATTCATCTCAACTTTCAAGGGATTTCATGCTGATTTCACAGCTAACCTGACTTAATCCTCTCGTCAAGGGAATTGGTAATACATCAGGTATGTTCATTCTCTTTACTCAATGAAATATGTTCCTTATAAGTTTGGTTTTGTTTCTCTCTTCATCATTTTCAGGCATTTTAAGCCAAAAATTCTGATGGTCGATATAAGTTTTTGCATGAATTTAGCCTAGGGTAAAAGTTTCTCAATGACGCAGCGAGTTCTTAAAGTGAATTGGACGTTTCTGATGATACATCCAATGACGTAATTCTTTTCACTTTACTAATTCGCTTATTGAAGGAAACTCCAATGAAGCAACTTGCTAGGAAGAATTGGTTTTCTGAAAAGAGATAGATGGAATCAGAATAAAGGTAGTCTAAAGAGTAGAAGTATGAACTTTTCGCCTCTTGATCAATATTCCCTCGAATGAGACTGCACTTAGATTTATTAGGAAGTCAGAATGGCGAATCTGATTGTTTGTTTTGAATTATGACACGAGATTGTTATGTTTGCTACGTCTGGGAGAAGTACAAGGTGGTCTCGATTTTGATAGGTAATATTCTTGTGATCACTCTGGACTTGATGTGCAGGATCTGGAGAGAGTCATTTGTCTGATGAGATGTGATCTTCCTACAATCTTTCTTTCTTTGCTTGAGGACAAGCAAGAAACTAAGTCTGGGGGAATTGATGTGTCTTATATTTTGTCGGTTTCGAGCTCATTATTACGGTTATATTTGGGGAATTCGTCTTGTTTTATTGAGATTTCAGGTCAAAAACGTTTAGAGTTGGAATCATGCTTGAAGGTGGAGTTTGGAGAAGTTTGAAGCATTTTCTGGTATTCTCCACGAGAGGAAGGATCGATCGAGCAAAATAAGGGTCGATCGATCAGTGCTTTAACAAGGAATGTGCGCACGATCTGAAGAACGACTTGGCTTCTGAGAGATCGACTCAATATCCAAAGATCGATCGATCAACACAAGGATCGATCGATCGATGCCCTTCGAAGAAACCTAATTTCACAAATTTCCAGCTCTTGTTTTGGAACCTATAAATACTCTTTTCCTATTTTATTTTGAGGGGCGTCTTTGAGTTTTTGAGGAACAATTTTTACAGAAGTTTGAGAGTTTGTAAGCTAGGAAGAAGATCTCTTCACACTTGAGAAGAATTTCTTCATCTTGTTTCTCTTTGTTAATGCAATTTCAGTTTCAGTTCATCATGATTTGCTTGGTTCATTATTCAATGTCTGAGTAGATCTTAGATCGGATTGAGGGATTCTAGGGTTTTAGAATTCACTGTTAAGGAACAAATAGGATTGATGAATAGATGATTCTCCTTCAAATACTTGAATTTAATGCATAGATTAGCTTGATCACCTAGTTGATGATTTTAGGTTGTTAACTTTCTAGAAGTTTGTTAAGAACTAGATTAGAAGAGCAATTCCTTCACTACCAACGAGAGTTGATGCTAGGTTGAGTTGTGGGTAATTGAACCTAAGCGATAAAGCCTACTTGTAATCTGAAACCAACGAGAGTTAGGACCTTTAGATTATTAGTAGAGGGGTAGATTCAACGAGAGTTGGTTTATCTCTATTTATGTTCAAGCCAAGAATATGATCAGATAGTTCCTGAATAGTTTCCTTAACAAGAGTTCTAACTCCTGAATGAATACCCGATATCCGATTGCTTTAGTTATTTGATTACATTTGTGTTTAAGTTGTTAGTATTTACTTCCCTGATTTTTATTGATATAGCTTGCGATTCGATAGAAGTCGAAAGTGTGACATGGTTCTCTGAGGAATTCGACCCCTAAATACTATTACGTTTGTTGTGCACTTACAGTAGGATATAGGGTTAAAACTCGTTGTATCAGTAATCAAATTCCAATAGTTTCGGGAGCCATTGTTGTTGAATAGGTGTGTTTAATCTCTGCTCCAGCAAGTACTTCAAACTTCTTTGATCGGTCTTGATAACAAAATAACCATTCAACAAATAGTGACGCCATTTTTGAACAACAAAAACTACAGCCAACAAATCATTTTCATATATAGATAAATGGAGTTGTTTACTTTTCAAATGGCGGTTGATATAAGCTACAGAGTGGTTGTCTTGCATCAAAACAGCACATATCCCATGACCGCACGCGTCTGTTTCTGCCCCAAAGGGTCGACCAATTAAAGGTAGAGCCAAAACAGGAGAAGAACACAAATCCTCCTTCAATGTGTCAAAAGATTCATGTGCCTCTGTACACCACAAAAAAGAATCATTTTTAGTTAACTAAGTTAAAGGTCTTGCAATAGTGACAAAATGCTGCACAAATCTTTTATTGTAGCCCGCAAGTCCAAAGAAACCCCTCAGTTGTTTCAAGTTCTTAGGAATAGGCCACTCAACCACTGCTTTGATCTTCGATGGATCAGTAGAAATACCCACATTTACTCTGCTTAGCAAACAACCTGTGAGTGCGCATGAGGTTAAAGACCGCCTGGAGATGTAAAACATGATCTTCCATTGAGCTGTTGTAGATCAATATATCGTCAAAAAAAATCAGAACAAACTTCCGAAGAAATTCTTGGAAAACAGAGTTCATCAAGCCTTGGAAAGTGGTTGGTGCATTTGTCAATCTAAAAGGCATTACCAAATACTCATAGTGGCCACTATGAGTCTTGAAATCAGTCTTGTGCACATCCGCAGGAGACATACGCACTTGGTGATACCCTGCTCTTAAGTCGATCTTAGAGTAAATGCTGAAACCACCTAATTCATCCATTAACTCCTCTATTAGGGGAATTGGAAATATGTCTTTCACCGTTAAACCATTGAGGGCTTTGTGATCGACACAAAGACGCCATGAGCCATCTTTCTTTTTTACCAAATCCACCGGAGAGGCAAAAAAGCTGCAGCTAGATTGAATTGTACTTGTCTTCAACATTTCCTGTACAATTTTATCAATCTCTATTTTTTGATGAACCGCATACCTGTATGGCCTTTGGTTAACCGGATTTTCACCCTCCAACAGAGGAATGAGATGATCATGGTTTCTTCGCAGGGGTGGTAAGCTTCCTGGTTCTTGAAAGATGTCAGCAAAATCCATTAACAATTTATTAATGGCCAGAGTTAGATATGATGATTCTTGTACACATCTGTTGCCAAACAAAGCATAGATAACTGACACATCTGTTGCCAAACAAAGCATAGATAACTGAATAGAGTCATCCGAAAACTTAGCTAAATGAGAAGCTTTGACTGATCTAACTGACCCCTCCTGAATACCATGTAAGGCCACTTTCCGTTTGCCCCATTCAAACCTCATAAAAAGCTTTTTAAAATCCCAAGTGACTGGACCTAACCTTTCCAGCCACTGTATACCCAAAACCACATCCACACCTTTAAGTGGAATCACCATAAAGTCATCAGTGAAACTAGTTCCCTGAAAATCCCACTGGAATTTCTCAACTCGAGCTTCCACACCGATTCTTCCACCATCAGCCACACAAACTTTTGCATTATCCCCCGACAACAACCTACACCCCAACTTAATGGTTGTCGTTGAGTCTATGAAGTTATGCGTTGAACAAGAATCCAACAGCATGTATAAAATCTTCTTCCCATGAATACCTTTGACCTGCATTGTATTATAGGTAGTAATACCGGTTAGAGCGTTCAACGATATTTTCGCTATGATTCCCGTAGTTTTGTGGTTTTCTTTATCCTCGTACGAAGTTATATCCATTCCATCATCCTCCTCAAACTCCAACGCATACAACTGAGCCTTCCGATGAGTCTTAGCATGCTTCGGACTATATTGTTCCTCACAGTAATAACATTGATACTTCGCTCGCGTAGCATTCATCTTTTCCATAGTAAGGAACTTCCGAGCTTAAGCTGGCATCCCTGTTTCCCTGTTATTGGAAAAAGGTTTCCGATAATGGTTCTCCACCTCCTTCTTCAAAAGAAGAAGACCTCGACCAGTATTTGGGGAACGATGAACATACTTCCGTTCAGGTGCAGCTGACTCATATAACCTCCCCAAATTGAAACAATCCTTCACAGTTTTTGGCTTAAACATCTTCACTCTCGCTTGTGTCTTCAAACTAAGACCAGCCAAATAAGTTCTAACAAGCACATCTTCCAATAGATCTACACGATTCCTTATGCTTTCAAACTTGTTATGATACTGCACAATACCGTCTGTTTCCTGTAAATGTTTCAATTCCGCTAAAGGATCATCCCACAAATCCTCAAATCTCTCAATCAACACTCCTTTATACGTAGACCAATCCTTGAGAACTAAGTAGCCATACTCTGAATTCACTAAAGATTGATGCCAATTCGCTGTTATTTCTTCCATGTGAATCGATGCCATAGTAACTTTCACCTCATCGGGTGTATGATCAATCTCAAAGAATTGTTCGGCTTTGAACAACCAATCTTTCAAACTAACACCATTAAATCGGGGAAAATCAATCTTAGCTAACCTTGTAACTCCATGTCGCGGATGAGGAGGTGATGAATTCGAAGAATTCTGCCTTCCAACTCTAGAATGGTATGGAGTCGAGCGCTGGTTCTGCAATTCGCTAAACATCTCCTCAATCGACGAAAAGCGTTTATCGATTGTACTCTCCAAGACCTCGAATTGGTCCTTAATCTTCTCAAATTGCGAATCAATAGTTTGAAATCTCGTTTCCTCTGACTCCAAACGCACCGATGAAGATCGCATTTCTGGCATTGTCGAGAGAATCGCCGGAATCTGATACCTTTGATACAAATGCGAATATAGTATTGAAATCCAGTGCTCAATAACAAAGAATCTCTAGTTCATCTTCAAGAAAATGTGAATACAATAAGAATTCTTGAGAAGATAAACTTCTACTAGAAAGAAGAAGAGAAATTAAAGAACAACTCTCTGTAAAATCTGAACAAAATCAAGTGTAATTGAATTTCTTTTCGTTCTTTTCTTCTTATCATTCTGTTAGGAGTTTCAGAAATCTCCACCGTCGATCCAATTCTCATCTAGAACGTACACATGTCGTCCCAAGCTAATTATGTAACAAACTGGTGAGAAACTTAAGCAAACAATACTCGTGAAAATTAAATAAATAAAAGAACAAAAATCTGTTGAATTTTTATTAATTAATAACTCATAGATTTTCTTTTATTCGTTGATCGATATTTCATGCTTGGCGCTTGATTAAATATGGGTTTATAAATAAAATGGATTCTTTTTGGGTTGGTGTGGGGGAAATATTATTTTTTGGGTTATGACAATGCTATTTTGTTAGTAGAAGGGACGAAAATACTTCTAAAATAAAAATCATATAATTTTATTATTTTCTTTTTTATTTAATACTATATAAAATTGTTAAAACTAAACCTCAAACCCCTTTAGAAAATTTCATTCCAAAAGAAAATATTAA
>JAKUCM010009383.1:0-14256 GCA_023374145.1 Lepidium sativum | reverse complement strand
GGTGTTTAAGCATGTATTAATATTTTGCTGAATTTATTGTTTAGCCAAAATTTACTTGGTCCCCTCATATGAGTCATATATTATTGCAATTATGCAATGATCAAAAAAGACAAAGTTTCATTGGAAGGGCACATGTCTCGATGAAATTGGTAGACAAAGTGTTCGAGCAGAATTTATGAAACAGTTTGGTTTGGATTTGCAATGGAGTAAATTTAAACACCGGTTAGACCATTTGAAAAGACAATTTGATGTTTACAAGCGTATAACCCAAAATGCTACGGGGATGGGATTCAATGAGTATGGAGAAATGGATATGACATCAGATTGGTGGAATGAACTAATTAAGGTAAATTTTTGATAATTTAGCTTAGTTTATAAATTATTAAATTATTATTTTAAGTTTTATTAATAAAGTTTATAAAAATATTATTATGAAGTTGTAAAATATAAATACTTTAATTTATATTTATAATATAGAGTTGTCAAGAAACATCTAAATTGAGAACACATACTCTACAAGATATTCCTTTGTTGGATCGTCTATATGCTCGAGTGACTGTTTCAGTTAATGAAGGATTGCAACCGTGTGCTGGACCAAAACAAGTGCCTAGAGATATGTCTAGCTCACATCCACAAATAGTGAAATCTGATGAAGAAGTGGAACCAATTATGCCAACAAGAAAATCAGCATCTCATGGTGGAAAAATGGGATCGTCTAACAAACAAGATAATACAGATAAATGGGATCGTCTAACAACAATTATTGAAGAGCAAAGAAGTTTTCTAAAAGGTGGTCACGAAAGTTTTGAATCTTTAAATCCATTCAGCAGTGCTGCGTGTATGGAAGAATTAATCAAGATAACAATTGTGGATCATGACAGCGAATTGTATTGGATTGCGATTGACTTCCTTGGATCAGATGAAAATGGCTGTCAAATCTTCATGTCATTACCAACTGATAAGGAGAAGATTAAATATTTTGAACAAAAAACAGGATTAGTTGGATGGATGTCATTTGACTAGAATCTTATTTTAGAGTTTTTCTCTTCTTTTTTTTTCTTTTCTTAATAATCTTGTTTGCTTTCCAAATAATTTTTGAAGTCTATTATATTTGATTGAATGTTTTTTGGATTTTTAATTTTTCTATTATATAAATGCAATTTGAATGTTTTTATGCCAGCATGATGATTTATTTAATTTTATACATGCTTTTGTTTATTTGGAATTCATAAAATCATGTTCTCTTCAAAATTCAAAATTATAGTTTTGAATTAGATTTTGTGATAAAAATAAAAATTCAACAAAAAAATCCTAGTATTATAGGAAAACAATTGAAATTCAAATTTTAAATTCACATATAATCATAAGAATTAAACAATATATATTGACAAAATTCCCAATAAATATCAATTTCATATTCCCAAATCGTTACCCAAATATTCTATTAGAGTTTTGTCACGTAATCGATCTCTTTAATGACTCAAATCAGTTTTTATTTTCTTATGCATTCATTCTGATTGATTGATTGATTGTAAATGGATCCAATTCGAGGGCTTACTAAATATATCAAAAATTTGATATATTGTAGAGCAATAGCCGAGCTTAACATCTCATGCATTCATAAGATCCTTAAGGTAGTAAAACCTCACATCAGTGTTTTTGCTCTTGCCATGAAAAACCGGATTCTTGGACAGTTAAACAGCAGAGTTATTATAGTTCATAATCTCCATTTCTATTATATTGTTCATGTGTATGCTTTAAGAATCCCTATAATCCAAACACACTAAAACATACATAAAGCAAGTACAATGTACGATGCCTTAATGATGGAAAAAGCAACAACCGAAGGCTTCTTTGAAGTTCCCGACACAACACCAAAAACCAAAAGAAAAATGTACCTGGAAGTACTTATTTAATCGTAAATTTCAACAACATAGTCAGTGTCCGTGCATACTTGCAAATCCAGTCTGTTTGCATATTTTTTGTAAAACACTCCCATCTCATTCGTGTCTATCAAATACCTAAGTATTATCTTTACGACAAATAGGTGAGACTCCTTAGGAATTTACATATACTTACTAAGAAGAGAAACAAAGTAAATCAGGTTTTGAAGCAGACTTTGGATGAGTTGTCTGAACTATGTGACATCAACATCAACATCAACATCAACACCACCTTCACGATCTTTAAGAAACTTTGAACCAAAGACAATTGGGATTTTACCAAGTTACACTCCTCCATTCAAAATCTTGCCAAGATGTCACATGCATATCTCATATTCAAATGAAAGTCATTGTCACTCTGTGGAAATTAAATTCCCAGAAAGTGTATCATCATCCCAAGATCAGTCATCTCAAATTCAGTCATCATTGATTACTTAACTTTTTGACAAAAATCTTTGTTGTTTCCAGTGTAAATGAAATCATCAACATACACGCTTACTTTATAACATTTTTGTCTTTGATCTTAGCGAACAAAGTGTGTTCACTAGGACTTCTCTCAAACTTTTTGTGCAAGAAGAAAGCTTCGTTGCGATTATACCAAGTAACATGAAGAAACTCATCTAAATATTCTTCATCTCTACTTACATAGCTCTCCATCCATATTAGCAGCCTCCTTTCTTCTCGTAACTTGATTATCAGATTCAGGAACAGTTTCTTGTTCCTCACTTGATGTACTTGCGCCACAAGTATTTTCAAGGTTAGAGTCAAACTCAACTGAATATTCTTCTTATTCTTTAAAGACTCATGTATCATCAAGTGAAGTGTCTCATTCTTTTACATTCTCCTCCCAGTTCCAAGATTTTCCTTTCTCAAAGGTTACATCCTTGCTGATCAATATTTCTTCTCAAATGGATCATACAATCTCTATGCATTTGACTTGTTGCTAACAGCAAGAAACACACAA
Source organism: Lepidium sativum (assembly GCA_023374145.1). NCBI lineage: Eukaryota > Viridiplantae > Streptophyta > Magnoliopsida > Brassicales > Brassicaceae > Lepidium > Lepidium sativum. The sequence continues at coordinate 11,349 of JAKUCM010009383.1, read as the reverse complement.
TTCTTGCTTCTGTCATCAAGCTTAACTCTCTTTTTATCAGGTACATGAGCATGAGTGATACACCCAATAAGAAAGTGTTTAACTCCCAATTACCTTGCGCTCCAAACCTCTTTAGGTGCCATATCATCACTAATTGCAGTCGTAAGACAACGATTCTGAACATATACACTCAATCTAGCAGCCTCTGACCAATTTACTATGGAACCTTCTTTTCTTTTGGCATTTGTTAGACAACATCAAAGATCCTGTTCTTTATTCCAGGGGTTTCACATAATCCTAACACTCCTTCGAATTAAATTCACCTCCACGATCAGTTCTAAGACAAGTGATGGTTTTCAATTGCTTTAAAAATCCTAAAGGTAGTGAAAGCTTTAGATTTTTCATGTAGAAAGTACACCCGTGTTAATTACTATGCTAAGTAAATTACTATGAAGTTATCCAATGCTAAGTAAATTACTATGAAGCTCTGGAATATTATTAGAATCAGAAATCACATGTGTGATATTGTTGATATGCACACACATAGTCCCTTCACCAACAACAATTATCTTGGTATTATTTTTGAGCTTCGTAGTTCGATTGATGTCTTGTTTGGGCACAAAAAAATCAATCCTTATCACCAGTCATGTGATTAATACATCCCGAGTCGAGAAATTAAATTTCTTCCATCTTGAGTTGCATGTCAACCACATCTGCTATAAGCAACAGATCTTCCTTGACTTCAAGTTCTGCATAGTTCACCATATTCTTCAGTCTTGACATTCATACTAATAGTGCCCTAATTTATAGCATTTGAAACACTCAATTGTTTCTTTCATGAAGAAGGATCTTCCTCTGTATATGCCACATCATCCTTTAGATCCTCCTCGTCCCCTTTCTCTTGATGACGATCATTACAAGCCTTTTCAAGGCGTGTTCCTCCTCCAGATTCCCTAACATTCATTTTTTATGAACAAGAAGACTACCATGTAACTCATCGATGCTTAACCTACTTAAGTCATTCGATTTCACACTAGCTTCCATATTTCCTTATTCGTAAGAAACACACCATAGTGCCCATCGAACCTGGGAATAGCAGGTCAAACATATTTCTCTAAAGACGACATATTGTCATTACAAGAAAAAAATTCTTTTGCGACAATACAATTAGTCTCAAATCAGTCTTACTTTCCGAAAGTGAGACTGAAGTGTGACTGATTGAAGCATACAATCAGTCTTAAAGTGCGACTACAGTTGCAACTGATACCCTAGTCTCAAGTTGCCACTGATTTGAGTCTATATAGAAAGTGACACACATCAGTTGCAAATCAGCCGCACGCATGAGTTGTAAATCAGTCGCACACGTCAGTTGCAAATCAGTCTCACACTCCAGTTGCAAATCAGTGTCACTTCTCAGTTGCAAATCAGTGTGACATTCCAATTGCAAATCAGTCTTACTTTTTAATTGCAAATAAGTCTCACTCTCGAGTTGCAAATCATTCATGCTTTAAAATTTCAAATCAGTCTCACTTTTGCAGTTGAAAATTAGTCTAACTTTCTAGTTGCAAATAAGTCTCACTTTCCAGTTGCAAATCATCCTCACTTTACAGTTGCAAATCATTCTCACTTTGCAGTTGCAAGTCAGTCTCAATTCTCAGTTGCAAATTAGTCTCACTTTTGAGTTGCTAATGAGTCTCACTTCTCAGTTGCAAATGAGTCTTACTTTTATTATATTTTATGTTTTTTTAATTACCAAAACATAATCGTTTTGAAATGTGAATTGTTTCTAAATAAAATTATATTCCCAAAACATAATTGTTTAGTAACACAAAATTTAAATAAATTGTTCAGCATAAAAAAAAGTGAAAGAAAATCAAGATTGGTTGGTAATATCAGGGAATTGGTTGGTCGGTCTGGGTGCAGACGAAGACCATGAACCATCATGCGGTGGAAGAGGAGGACGAAACATAGCAGTTAAATGAGAAGTGAAAGACGGGATGGTTTCCTTCAAGAAGTGTAGCAGTTCATAAATCTGATGCATCAGATGGATGATGTGTTCCTTGTAAATTGCCATCTCTTGCTACACGTTTTGCTTGTAGTTCTCCATCTCTTCCTCTATAGATGTCAACTGCCTCTTGAAGTTTGAAATCGTATCCGTGACAATAGATTGGACGATCCCCTTCTTCAAGGTATTATACTTATGGCCGAGATTTCCAAGGTTGTACACGTTGTCCATGCGGTCAGGCAATGTAGACAAATTATTTTTTATATAAACTAGTAATAAATTATAAGAAAAAGTAATGTAGACAATTTTATCAAATATCTGAAGGAAAAGCCTGTTCTCCTGCTTTGGAATAAACTCTAGAATTTAAACCTCCTTGACGAAGAGAATGTATATGTTGCCTAAGCTTATAGAGCCGAGGTAAATTCGATTTGTGAAATCTGGTGTGCAGATCCTTCCAAGTATCTGATGCATTCTTGAAATACAAAATACTTGTATAGATCTTCTTATGCACACAATTTAGAATCCACGGTCTGACCATGCTATTACATCTAATCCAGATCTTAAAAAGAGGATCAGAATCCGCAGGTTTTAGAATAGAACCATCTAGGAATCCCACTTTATTCTTAGCCTCAATACGAGCGGTAATCACAATCATCCAGGTGCTATAGTTCCCACCATCTAAAGGTTCCACAGTCAAACTAAGCCAGGATGATCAGCACCTTGAAGATAATACGGACTATGAACATTATAAGAAGAATCGAAGATGCAGAAGAAATTATCCGATGAAATCGGTTGTTGAAAGTCAATGCGATTCAAAAAATCAGAACCTCGAGAAGGTGATACTGAACCAGAAGACTTACCGCGAGATTTCAGAGGAAGATACTCCAATACATCAGGCAATGAGCTTCATTGAGCTGGTTTACCGCGTCTTCCCATTGAAATGAGCTCAGATGAAGAATCTGAGATGCACATGATACTATGATGAAGATGAATCGGCTCAGAATGAAGAGAACACAAAAAAACAGATTTCTCCAGCGAAGATACAACCTCCAGTGAAGAAGAAGAACAACAAATGCAGCGGAAAAAATTGAGAGGTAAAAAACAATCGCGGTAGAAAATTATCGCTTTGATACCATATTAATAAACTAAATGTAACTCACTTAACTGAAATGAGTGTAATACTCTTGTTTATATACAATTGGTACTAACATAAGCTTAGACTAAAGACTAATCTATACTTAGTACAATAATTAATCAGTTTCTCCAAATTCCTCTGTGTAAATTGTTGGTCTTAGCGTTTTCATGAACCACCACATTCCTCTTTCCATTCAATGTGTTTTACTCTTTTCATTGATTGTTTTTGAGTGGACGACAGGAGTCGAGTCCTCCAATCTGACAGAGGACAACAAAATAACATATACAAACCCTAGTGAAATCAAAATGTGTCTTAATCTTATGGCATGTGAAAAGTCTCTCTCGTTCGGCATAAGCTTTAATGATTCGGGACTTTGAAAATAGAAAAAAGGAAGCAATGACTATTCCAATAGTCACTTTACTTAGATTTGATATGTGATGATTTGTATTAATGAACTAATTTCATTGGTTGTTTCAGTTTTAAAATTTGCTTAGCTGTCATCTCCTTACTTCAATGACTTGTATTGGAAGTAATCTGATTGGTTCTTCAATAAAAGAGAGGTGGCTGAGGTGTTTTAATCTCTTAATTTGATTAGTTTTCAGTAGTAAAATTTATGATGATTAACTGTAAAAACTCTAAATTGTTGAGTTGTGTACAAGGAAAAACATAGTTTTATTTTTATATATAACTAGATTATTATCTGTGCAGTCCACGAGGTGAAATTTTATGTAATTTTATTTTAGAAAATTTTCAATTTTAAAATACAAATTATTTTTATATTACTAGTTTTACTATATGTAATTTTGTTATTTGATTATTGAATGTATTGTTTAATTATTTTTTGAATTCTTGGCAATTTTCTTATTTGTTAGTTTTACTATATGTTAATGTATTTATGTTTTACACGGGACAAAATTAGGTTTTTTATACTACTTATTTTTTTTGTTAATTAATAATAAATCGAATAGTAGGTTCGGTTTTTATATATATGTAAGGTAGCAATATATATATATATATATGTATATATATAAGTTAGTAGCAAACAAAAACATATATCTATGTTTTTTTCCTGGATATAAATTATTTTATCATTTAAAAATATTTTTTTTTTTTTGTTGAGTTAAGAATATGTCTATATTGTTGTTATGTTTATTACTTAATATTATAGATGTATCTATATTTTGTTAATTGTGTAAACCAAAAAAAGAAAAAGAAAATTTGATCCAACTAATATTGTAATTTTGTTAAAAACAAATAATATTTATAAGAATTTAAATAAAATAAAATTACAACCAACAAATATCAATACTTGGGACTTTTTTAGTCTATTTCCTTATTATTTTGTTTAGTCCTGATACAATCTAATGCAAGCGTTCAAAAAAAAAAAAAAACCAATGGACCATGAAAATCAACAAAAGAACCTTTCAGGTGTTTTAGGTCATTTCATTCTTCTGCAAAAAATCTTTCTCTTCGCCGATTAAGGTTCTTGTTCAACGACAACTACGAATAAAGCAATTTTTCTTCAGATCCTTCTATATCTAATCCTATTCTTTTCGAAATTGAAATTTATTTTATCTAATAGACTATAAGTAATTTTAAAATACGATCTTTACTTTCTATAAAAATCCGATAAATATAATATGGTTTTTGCGATTTTAGTTGTTCAACAACAAATCTTTTCGTTATGTAAATTTTGATATAGAAATACATATCGACTTCAGATCTGATTTATTAATGAAATTTTCAAATTTCTATTTTGTCTTTGGAAATAAGAAGGTTATCTAAAAATATATAAATTAGCATGTATATTTCCAATTATTTATATATTATTTTTTTCGTTCTCTTATTTATAGAATCATTGGCAAAATTATAGGATGTATAGATGTTTCATAAACAAAAAGATATGTAATCTATTTGTTTTTAAAAATATGGATTATAAAACTAACTTTCTATCTTATTCAATAAGCATGATAATCAATCTCTATTTTTTTGAATATTGTAGTTACTATTTTTCCCTTGGTTTTTTATACAGGAAATAATATTTGAAAAGCATTTACAAATGTCCGAGAAAGTTAAGTTTGCATGAATAAATTAATTCAAAAATATAAATGATTGAGATATAATATACTATGATTATATGATATCAGATTTTTAAACGGTACATAATACTTGTGCTTATATGCTAATCAATACCTGAATTAATTTTTAAGGTATGAATGACACAAACTAGAAAAGGTGTATCGAAGATAAGTATCTACATATATTTTTTGGTAATTTTCGCTAGTGTCTCAACCAATAACTTCTCAAAGCTGGTTTTATTTCTCGGCACAACTGTGTTATGAAGTATATTTAGTAGTTAGCTTCAAAAAGAATACATGACATGTAGTTGTTCATAGTTTAATGCCCAAGGAAAAACATTACTAAACAAAGGTATATTACTTTTTTTGTTTGATTGTTCTCCTTTGCAATTGCTGTCGTAAATCGCGTTTTCTCTTCTTTTCTTTTGAGATTATATTAGTTAAATCGATCATCCGAACTGCTTCTAGTGAAGTTTGAAACTCTAAAAACAACAACACAACTATATCAATTATTGTTTTATCAAATAATTATAATTTTTGATAGACTACTAATAAAGCATATAAGTATTGAAGTTTAAGATTATTTCATACACGATTTCTTATGTTATTTAGACTGATCTTTTGAAATGTTTTGTAATGCTCTTTTACTTCTAATTTGCACAGATGAAACTGTATTTTCTACACTCGTTAATGATATACACATAGATTAGGTAATTAGATTATAAACACAGAAAACTATTCGTTGATTATTCAATAATATAAAATATAATACGTATCTTGAAGAGTGTTTCGTTGTTTTTTGACTTAAGTATTAGTATTAATTGATTCATCTTTAATTTCAGACTTCTTTTTCTTCATTTCGTCAAAACTAATATCCTTTTTTTGTCAATAATAATAATTGTAAATGTTAAGATCAAAAACACTTTAATTGTTAATATATAATGGTTTGTATATGAGATATTATATATAAGAGATATCATGTCTTTGATAAAATGATTTGAAATTATTTAGATATAGCAATTAAATTATTAATTAATGTCCGAAAATTACTTAATCAAAATAAAGGGCGATTGACCAATTATATGTGAACACAATGATTATCAATAATTCGTAATTTGCGAAATTATATTATGAACTTTCTAATTTTTGAAAACATATCATTAAGATGTCTGGAATAAAATTTAGTCATGACAATTAGATTTTTAACTTGATTACGCAAATACTTAATCGAAGATTGATTTTTTTATTACGAAAATTAATTCAATTCCAAATATAATCTTAACTAATAAAGCTCCGATTATGGTATCATATTAAAAGTAGATTGATTACATTACAAATTTATTTCGTTTGAATCCAAAAGAATACATAGTAGTGCAGGATTAGGTTTAATGAGCATTAATTTTCATATTAACTTTCCATAATCCTATAAATCATAATTTTTAATAAAATGTTTGCAATTTATCAATTACGTACCATAAATATATCTTTAAAATAGATTCGTCAATTAATACGGTAATCACGTGAATTTATTTGAGTATGTAAGCAAAAAGGTAGATAATATAGAAGATGACTAATAAACTAATTTGTATAGGCTATTAATTACTTTTCTTTCGTAAATTATATATATATATATATAAATATTCGATTATAATATACAATAAAAGCATATGATCTCGCTAGATTTTTTTGCTTGCTTGTAAGCATATCTTTGCCATCAATCTTTCAACATTTTGAAGCTCCATAGATCTACTCTTCTTCCTAATAGTGTATAAAAGCTGAAAAAATCAAGCAAATAAACAAAAAGGTGTATAAAATCTGAAAAAATCACGATGTTATTCACAAAATCTACAAACTGATGTCTTTGTTACAATCTCTAGTATTTATAATGTAACTAAGTATGTTGATTTTTATTAAATCGAATTTTCATTCTAAGTCAATCACCTTAATTTATGTGATTTTACTTCATTGTTAATACAAAATAATCAAATTATTAAATTCATAGTTTACTTATTTAAAATATTTTTTAACAGTTTATAATATTAAACATATTTACCATATATAAAGTACTAAATGGAATAATCGTTAATTAACCGTATTGACACTTATCGAAAAAGTAAGGTGTATATTAATAAGGAATATATTTTTGTTCTTTACCATAAATATAAAGCAATATATACTACTATATTACATTTTATAAGTATGGATATTTGCGTATTCGGGTCGGTTGCAGGTAAAATTCAATCGAATTTTTCGAGCCTATGATTTTGATGCCCGTATAAGAACCAACATTAAATCAGTTCGCTACCGGTTCGGGTTTTACCGATTCTGGGTCGGTTTGGGTCTAATTTTTGATACCCAATAAAGAACCAAAATTGATTCGGTCCGTTTTGGTTCCAATTCGGGTCCGGGTCAGATCCAAAAATCTGTGAAAATCTGATGAGTATTCCCTATTTTTGGATAATTATACCCGAAATATCCTAAATACCTGAAATAGAATATCAGAATATCGGATGGTTACTTTCTCTTAAATCTGAATCCTACCCGAAATCGAATTTTCGAATCGAGTCCTATTCGTATATTCATATCTAGGTAATATGCCCAGGACCGGAAAAGATACATCAACAAGTTTAGAAAAACTAAACCATAATTTATGTTTGAAATTTTGTTAAAATTTAACTTTCCTTTAAAAAGTAATACCATTAATGTAAATTAAGGTGTATATTAATAAGGAACCATTTTTTTTTGCTTTACAATTAATACAAATTAAGATATACTTGTGCGTTACATTTTAGATAATAAACAAAAATCGATTAGAAAAACTAAGCAATAATTTCTGTCAATTTTGTTTGAATACAATTTTCTAGATAAGTATAATAGCATTACTATAACCTCTATATTTTAAGATAAAGTTACTAAAATTGATTTTATGTTTTCAATTATTAAATTTTTATAATATAAAATGCCATAGGATTTCGAGCCTATAAAAATATTAGTAGTGCATGAACAAATAGAAATGAAATTTAGTGGAACATGACTTAATAACCATTTTTGTGTGAAAATGAAGAATATATCTACTATAATGTAGAAACCTACAAACGAACCATTTTAACTATTCAAACATTCTAAAATGTCCGTAATACCCTAACTAAAATTATATATAAAAATCAAAAAAATTAAGTTGCATAACAAGAATTACACACCCCACGGATAAGAGAGAATAGCAAACTTGTTGCATAAGTTCGAGTATTTGTCATAGTATTCAATATCTTATCAATAACATAGTCATGTCTCAAACATTACAAAGACCATTATATATTAAAGCAATGAAACATGTGTAATTCTTATATTATAACTCAAACCACAACAAGTCATCAAGTTATGCGAACGATCTATATTGCGAAGTCTAAAATAATCTAGAAAATCTATAAATGTCACATTGATACAATTATATTTACATATGTAGTATTGGCATACTCTAAGTACATAATCATTTAATGGATAAACAAATGTTTTATATGATTCAGGAAGGAGACCCTAAGAATACCAAGATAATATTGGGTGAGTGGGTTAGTGTAGTCACAATGTTGGTTAGTATTTCAATACAGTTGAGAGAACATAAGATAAGTATGTTCACTTGTTCAACGAACTAACATATCCCTCGTTGGTAAATGCCATCAAAAGTAAACCAGGAGCAAAAACATAACTCATACAAATTAGTATATCGCACCAATTTTCATTAAAATAGACGATGAGGTGGATATGTTCATTGAGTTTCATAGTGAGGTTCAGGAAATTAACCTCTATGTTACCATGGTTGATAGTGGAGATTATGTTGTTCACAACACTCAAAAATATTGATGCACAGAAGATTGCTCCAAATCTCAAACAACAAAAGACACCAACACACCCTATAATGGTAATGATAATGGCGATGGACATTCTACATTGTGTAGACTTACTATTTTGAGTGATGATCCATCTCGACCAAACAATCAGCCGATATATGAGTCTACTGCTTCAAATGTGGCACCTAAATCTTCCAAGAGTCCAGGGTACAAGCGTCATTATGTTACTGAAGAGTAAATGGAAGGATTTATCATCACGTCGACGTCTTGGATATACAGATGGAAGTACTTATGACGTAAATATTATGGAAGGCGTACAGGAACATATTACATGTAATTGTCTTTCTCGATAAAAACACACAAGTTCATTAGGTTTATTATTATGTCGATGATTTTTGTTGATCCAACAACGTAGAATAACTATGTGTGTGGAAAGTGATTAATATATCATACTTTATTAATGTAGCGGAAAAGTAAGAAGAATAAGAGAAGATTCACATGATGCCATGATGTATGGCATAACAAAGCATCATGCAAAAATCCAATATAAAATGGACATACATGACACAAGGGGTGTATGAAGGAAAAACACTTGCTTGGCCTGCATAATGGGAATTTGGCTTACATAAGTTGTAGACTACTAAATAAATATATGTCGCATGTCCGTATATATCCAACATGTCAGAATTACCTGAGTATTTATATATTGGATGTAGACATTTGATAATGTAGTATTGTTACGTATTATTTACTTTAAATATGTGTAATGCCCCTAATTTCGTACTTACGTATAAATGGGATGACATCAGATTCGATACTATATATTTGTGGACGATGTCAACAGAAAATAAAAAATGTAGACAATCTACTTAGGTAGATATACTATATATGTATAGTCAATTTCGTATACAGTAAGTTTGATGTTTATAGCTTCTCCTTATATCCATCATTCCTAGTGTATATATACATATATAATAATCATATTTAGTACCATCAAATATAATGCATCAGATATTCATAAGGTAACAAAAGTACATGGCTTACAACAACTAATGTTAGATTTAAAAAACAAATTAAAATTATAAAAAAGAGTGTGAAAATGAATCATGACGAAATGAACATCGTTATTCGATCTTTACTTATGCAATATAATGTATAATTATTATACAAGTGTAATCGGATCACCAACTATTATGATTACATGCCAATAAACGAATAATTATTTACTTAAATATCATATAAAGAAATGAAATTCTAATTATCAAGTTTAACAAGTATAGTAATTGTGCATTGTTTTACTTTCTATTCTCATTAGGAATGGAAGTCAACATGATAATGTCACTATAGAGTCAGAGAGTATAAAGGTGTCTAAAATGATAGCTACATACATAGCCTTTTCGTAAGCAGTTAAGACAATGAAGATGATGAATCTTGGGCATGGTTCTTTACAAAGCTGAGAGAATTTGTTGAAGACTATCCTGAAGTTGTCTTCATTTTAGACTGCGATAATAGCAACTACATAGGGATGTGTAAGGTAGCTAAATTTCCATGTGTATTAAATAGATGTTTGATATTGTAATACTAGTAGTTATTGCTATATATTTATATTGTATGACTACATAAATAGACAAACTACATGTGTAGTATGTCTCAATTATTCGTTTATTTTGGACCGATCACTTTTAATATGTCTATGCAGGTGTTTCATTTTAGTACGCATGGGGCTTGCACTATTAGCCTCGTAAGGACCTTGATAGGTAAATTTAAGAAAAATATTCTTGGAACATTGATGCTACAGACAGCAAGGACGTATAGGATTTCTGAGTTTTATTAATACTTTATTTGATATCAATCAAATAAACCTTGGAAATGATGAATATCTCATGCACATAGGTTAGTCATATACAAATTATCTTTGTATTTTTTAAATAATTTATAACTTCTCTTCTACACGGATGCAAGATTTTTGTAATTGGGTGAGAAGCCATCATAAAACCACCTTGTTCAATATGATGGATAGTAATGTTGCTGAGTCATGGAAGGTACTATTCAAGGAGGGACGTGAATATTCGATCATATGTATGATGAAATATATTCAGATTAATTTATTGAGCTAGTTTTCAAAGTGGTATGTCGTAAGTATCGTGGATGAAAACTTCCTAACCCCTAGTGTCAAGACTATAGTTGTCAGCAACACGGTTGACTCGACTGCTTGTGTAGTAAAATGTATGGAACGTCTATAATTCAATGTTCAAACACAGGTTGGAGAATACTTCTATGTACAGATTTGTGAGAGTAAATGTTCTT
>JAKUCM010009382.1:0-10622 GCA_023374145.1 Lepidium sativum | reverse complement strand
GAGAGAGAGAACTATTTATCAGACTTGGAATATAATAGATATCAGACATTAACTTTTGATATCCGACTTTTGTTTTGAAAATAATCGAGCCTTTTCCTTCTATCTTAACACTCGAACCATCCCCAAACCTTACCTTACCTTTAATCTTTGTGTTCAATTCGGTGAAATAGAATTTTTCTCATGTCATGTGATTGCTCGCCCCATTGTCAAGGTACCAATCACCACCCTCTTTGTTTCCATCATTGAGTTTCTCTGGAAACACTTTCTCTTCATTAAGGAGAATCACTTCATGCATATACACCGTTTCTTCACCTTCATCTGTTTATGAGTCATCTTTTCTCTCTACTACCTTATTTAGCTCTTCTAGTTTCTTCTTTCGCTTTGGACAGACTGAGGAAAAATGTCCTCTCTTATCGCACCTGAAGCAGATAATGTTTGATCGGTCATTTTTCTCTCTGTTTTGCGTGGTGCGGTTCTTTACCTTCTCATAAGTCTGTCTCTTGCTGTTGTGTGTACTTGAGTAGAATAGTTTTTCGTGTGACTCACTTTCTTCTTCTTCTTTTATTCTCTCTACATATGCTTTCAGTCTTCCTACAATGTCCTCAAAGCCTGTTTTGTTTAAGTCCAACACTTGCTCTAATGAATCCTTGAAACCTTTCTTTGTATTAGAAACTAATCAATACACAATGTCTTGTTCCAAATCTTATAAGTCTTTACAACTCAAAGACTTTACATATATATAGACTCTCATCAACTTATGATAGTCTTCTTTAATCTTATCTAAATAAATCTCAACAACTCTTAAATCTATCTAGATCTTTCCTTTGATCTTATCTCAAACTCTAAACATCTTTTTAGAGTTTATCTTAGACCTTAAGTTAATAAAGTTTACACAACAATGACGACCTTCATTTAGCTGTGCAATGAAACCGTACTTCCCCGGTATAACCTGTTATCACCAATTTAACAACAACAGTCAAACATCAACAATGTGAAACAGAAACTTAATACTGCAGCTTAAGCAAACATCAATCAGATTTGACTCTAAATTAAAGAGGCAATACTTCCTTGGTTTCGCAGGCAGTGACACCGTAGCGAAAAACTCCTCTCTGGAAACGATCTTCCCACTAGAAGACAGTAAGATCTTTGAATACATTACTCAAGACTTCAACAACTATTTACAACAAAATTGAAAGTTACCTCTCCAAAAACTAGGGATTCAAGGAAAGTCACTGGGGATTCTAACTTATCTCCCACGGGTTTGTCTACATTGTTGCAGGTATACAAAGGAAGTCTCGCCCTAAAAAAAATCAAACCTCAAGAGGTTTTGTTTCTAACAGTCAATACATTCAAAATGCGAACGAAAGGAAGAATTTTTTAGCTCTTGGATGTACCATTGATGCTACATTTGCTCAAACAATTCCGACCACATCTATCTTCTTCCATAGTCTCATCTTTCTCGTACTTCGACACGATTGTTGGAACTCCTTTGATCTTCAACGACATTACTCACAAATTTTCGAAAGAGCAAAACAATAAAAACCCTCCGGAGAATAATAGATTTTATACAAGATTAAGAAATAAAACTAAGTAAAAGAATGGAAAGTTGGTGGTAAATGTAAGAACCGCCTCCGGCGAGAAAGAGGAGATCGAAGGGACTGCCGCCTTCAGACGGCAGAGCTCCAAGTCCTCCGTGCGGCGAAGGATTATTACGACTAAAAAACCCTTTTGTCCGACAATGAATCTTAAAAACCATGAATTTACCCCGTATATAGCCGTGATTAACGATGACCAAGTTCCCCGGAAATTCACCAGAGATGAAGTAGAAGAAGAAAATAAAAAAGGACAGGCTTTTCGATGTGGTTTTTAATCACTCTAAATAGAAGGTGAATGAGTGAACAACAAAGAGAAGAAATTGACGTGTTTTGTGTTTATGATTTGGGGACGTGTGGGTTTTGTGAGGAAGTAAAAACAACAATTTGTAGGTGATCACGGGAATAACCGAGAAATGTCCTCCTAACTTGGCCAGAGCATCTGCTTTATGATTTAGCTGTCTGGGAATAACCGAGAAAGTACAAGTAGAAAACTGTAGACTCCGTCTTCGAATCTCCTCCTGGTATGATAGGAACGCCGGCCACTCCTCTGGGTGCTGGATTATGGCATAAACCGTCTCGCAATCCGTCGAGATCTCCACTTCCTAGATCTCTGCAATTTAGCAGCCATTATCTCGTTGTGTTGCGCTTGTTCTTCTTCAGTTTGAACAAGCTGGATAATTTTGACCGCATCTAGAGCTAGTTCCTCTAGCACATCTTCTATCAATCCGTCTTCTTGGTCCTCAATATTACCCTCATATTCTTCCAAATTTTCATGACCAGACTGCAGTGCATCATCCACCTCATCCAAATCATCAATGTCCTCCATCGCATCCAAAATTGGCTGCAGTTCGTCCTCCTCTTTTTCCCCTTCCACTTTGCTGATCGATGGATCTTGTTTTTGATCATCCGACACAGCTGCAGTATCAGCTTGAAACAATGGTCTTCGGACCTTTTTAGCCGACAATAACTCGGCTGGAACCTCTCCCACGTTTCCCTGCCAAACAGCCAGAAAAAACCAATTAATTTTCCATGCAGTTTTATAAGCACAACACATGCAGTATAACCATACCTTTGTCGTGTCTTCAACGAGTGGCTGAGGTAGACTAATACCTCTACCTCTTTTATTACTTTCTCCTCTAGTTTGTCCTAGTTTAGGTCTGAATAGAAATTCTCTACCTTTACTAGAACCTAAGACAACTCCTTTATAAGACTTCAATTTTTCAGCAATAATAGTGTTTCTGGAATTTTCATTTGTTGAAAATCTATTCTTTACTTTATTCTTGTAGCAGCTAGAAACCTCATGTGTCATGCGATAACATAACCTACAATATCCTTCAAGTCTTTTATATTCGATCATTACTTTTGACTCACACCCTTCTTTGAACTCCAAGATCGATGAAAAAATCAAGGGTTTTGAACAAAGGATTTCAATTAAAACTTGCCCTCTCACTACATCGATACTAATAACCATTCCCAATGATTGAGCTACTACACGGTAGACTTCCTCTACCCTATACTCAAAGGGAATTCCCGTAATGCGAATCCAAAGCCTAATAGTGTTAGGATGATCCGCATCAGCTAAAGGTTTCCATGGCGCATATGCCACCATCCACCCATCAAAATAAATTGCCCCATTATCTAAGACCGATTTCAAGTCTGATTCCGATTGGAATTCAAACTGAAAGCGACTGTTTCCTAGATTCATTCCTCTAACTCTACCCACTAGTCCCCAAAACTGTGGCATCCTAAAAATGAAAGTGTCTACATTCTACAACATAGGATTTAGACATCTCCCCATTAAAACTTTTGAGCTTCTAGCTAATAACTCCGAATTTTCAATCTTCGAAATCTTGATTTTGAGGACTCTAGGCGGTGACTGTGAGCTCAGAATCTTTTTACTCACATTAAGTTGAGACATACTTATTACTAGAAAACTCTGACAGAGATATTTTTTTCTTAAGGTTTTTTCGGTGAAGGTATTAAAGTACCTCTACCTCTACTTAAATAGTTTTTAAAACTGAATTTAAACCTATAATCGATCCTATACTTTCTCCCCGATATTCTCCTATATTTTAGTAGATATATCAGGTACATCCTATAACAAATTTTCAAATTATCCACCAATATTCCTCGATAACTTATCTGATTTTTAATCATCGGAGATAGACTAGCAGATTTAGTCATTTGAATTTGTACTGCCAGACTTTTCAGGGACCTCTTAAGATTTTTAGTATTTTTTAGCATTTTAAGTTCCAGATTTTGATAAAACTCTACATTAACCAACCATAAGGCTAACCTGTGTAGGCGATTCCTTCTAGGTATTGCGCGCATTCTCTTGTTGGCTTTTACTTCCCGCTTACCTTCATAAGCATCATAAAACCCAAACACAATTATCAAAACCTGAAAGCTCAATATCCGAACCTCATAATAACTATATATCCCTAAACATACTGAAAAATTTTCACTCATCTTTCTCTGTATATTTAGTTTACTAGTCCAGTAACGAAAAACCAGTGAACCAAGTTTTGTTTCATTGGGCATACTCTTTGTGATTTAATAAGAATATCTTGCACCGAAAACTTAAAAGGCGACCAAAAATTGATTATACCTTCCCCTGAATTGGGGTCTTCTTGGCCTATTAGTATAACTTCTGTATCAGCACTTAACATTTTACCCATTCTTATGAGACTCCCTGAACCTTTTATATCGTTTTTGATTTTCGTCCACTTGAATAAGTCATGTACTATTTTCACTAGTATCATTATCTCAATCCATATTGCTCTATTTCGCCACACCATCCATCTAGCTAACCATACATATATGTTAGAAGATATAGTATTTCGACTCAATTCGGTGATATCGGTTCTGAAATTAATGTTATCAGAATCCGATATCTCATTTCTCAGACACAGATTTGGGATCAAATGAAACCCATTACCATTTAGTCAATTTTCGAAACCTAAAACGAAAACTAAGTTTACCAAAAGCATCGAGACATACCTGCGCTTTCGAGTAGATCCACCGGCGGAATAGCTACCATAACCAGATTCCCAAACCAATCGGAGGGTAAAATCCCCGCCTTGCCTGAAAACCTTTCTACCTCTCGCGGAAAAAAAATCCTCTACGGGAGCAAAATCTCCGAGATTCGAAGAATCTCTCCAAATCTCCAACCTAACCCCTCCTTCACAAACCTCCCGATCTCTCGACCAGAAACCCTAACAACACTTCACCGCTCAACCCTCTCTCAACACAACTCTTAAAACCCCTACGAACCACCCTCACTAATCCTAGAGAAACCGCTTCCCTAGCCTAACTTACGAACCAAAGACCTCTTCACCTTCCCCTAGGCCAAACGGCCCTCCGGGAAACCACCACTACTCTCCCCTCTCCTCGCTGAAACCCTAAAATCTAAACTAAAGTCGCCTCATCGCCTCGCCTAAGAAGAGAGAGAAAACTCTTTTAACTATTTACTATTTTTATCCCCGAAGATAGGACTCTTAGAAATAAATTTATATATTTTAAATACTTTTAAGAAGTTACTATTCATTACAATGAGAATTTATATTCATACAAAGATAATTAATCTTCACGACCAAGCGTTTGCCAGATATTCTCAACTAAATCAGCTTTCAATTGATCATGTGTTCGTTGATCACAAATTTGATTGCGAATGCCAAGCATATTACCGAGATTGAAAGGGATGTCCGTAGAGTACGAGGAATCCACCTCTGAACTTCTGCTTGATTCTCCTACTTTGAAGTCTGATGTATCATACTGAGTGTATCCATCTCTTTTGTTCTCTACTATCATATTGTGCAGTATGATACAAGATCTCATAATCTTTCCTAATCTTTCCTTGTCCCATAGTAAAGCTGGGTTTTTAACTATTGCAAATCTAGCTTGCAATACTCCAAAAACACGTTCGACATCTTTTCTCACGACTTCTTGACATTCAGCAAATAGCTCTGCTTTACGACATTGAGGAAGTGGGATGGATTGGATAAAGTTTGACCATTTCGGATAAATACCGTCAGTAAGGTAGTACGCCATACGATAGTTGTGGCCGTTGACCTTGAATTTAATTTTCGGAGCACGACCTTACAAAATGTCATCAAAAACTGGTGACCGATCAAGAACATTAATATCGTTTAGGGTACCTGGGAATCGAAAAAATGCGTGCCATATCCAAAGATCTTGTGATGCTACAGCCTCTAAGACAATGGTCGGCTTCCTTGAACCACGTGTGTACTGGCCTTTCCAAGCTGTTGGACAGTTTTTCCACTCCCAATGCATACAGTCGATGCTGCCTATCATCCCTGTAAACCCTCGTACCTCTCCAATATCGAGCAATCGTTGAAGATCTTCCGGTGTAGGTCGTCTTAGATACTCATCTCCAAATAATTGTATTATCCCTCAGTGAAATTTTGCAGACATAAAAGTGCAGTACTTTCATCAAGTCGAAGATATTCGTCAGTCATAGCTCCTGCTTGAACATATGCCATCATACGTATAGTTGCTGTACACTTTTGTAGTGCAGATAGCCAGTACCTTCCGTGACCATTTCTTCTTTGCTGAAAGTATGGAACTTCATTACTGAGGCGATCGACAATTCGAAGGAACAATGGCTTCATCATTCGAAAATGCCGCCTAAACATTTCCGGTGGGTATGTAGGATGTTCACTGAAATAGTTGGTCCATAATATATTGTGTCCTTGTTCCCGTTGTCATTCGATATAAGCTTGTCTCTTCGGCTTTTTGGCAAAGGTTTGATCAAAAGTATGCTCAAAACGTTGGTCGAACATATCCTCAAAACTTTCATCAGAACTTGCATCCATTTCATTAGAGGATGATGAAGACATTTTTGTCTTTCTTACAAGAAATTTTAGAGGTTGATAGTAGAAATTTTAGAAATTTTAGAGGTTGATAGTAGAAATTTTAGAAATTTTAGAGGTTGATAGTAGAAATTTTAAAGGTTGATGATTTTAGTAAAGAGAAGCTGAGAAAGTTGAGTAGGAAGAAAGAGTACGAAAGAAAGGATTTGAGTGCATAGTTTACAATGAAGTCATGTCTTTAAATAGAGAAAGAGTAGATAAACCCGTGAATGCAAGATTACAACATTCTACACTAGATTACAAAATTGCATAACGTTAAAAGGAGTACATAACCCATGCATGCAAGATTACAAAAAGGCAGCAGAGTAAAAGCAGATCCCGTGAAAGAAATAGACAAACCCGTGCAGTACATAACCCATGATTCTAGCTGGTTTTCCTTATCCTGCAATATATAAGAGAACAAAGAGACAAAGCAAGAATTAGTTAAAACAGATCAAAGATAATACACTAGTTAATCAACAAGGAAAAAGATTAAGTATAAGATAAAAACTTTCACACAGAATCATACAAGTTAAACAAAAAGGCAGTAGAGTAGAAGCAGATCAAAGCATTTCTGCTATGAGTTTGTTCTTCAGAGACACTTCTATATCAGAAAGTGTCTCTGTCTTGGCAAGGAGATGATCAAGCAATTTATGCTTCGATATGTTTTCTTTCACAGAAGCATGCTCTCCCATTTTTCCAATTCTGCTTCATTGCCATGCTTCGATATGTTTTCTTTCACAGAAGCATGCTCTCCCATTTTTCCAATTCTGCTTCATTGCCATGCTTCTTGCGTTTGGCTGTTTTGCAAGCCTTAACACCAGGAGGCCTAACCTCTTCCATGTCAGGGTCCACAACTTCCTTCCTTTTCTCCTTTGCACCATCTTTCGCCAAACAGGTTGACTTTCATTTTTGATCATACCTTAGTTCTCTCTAGGCATGTTCAAGGCTGAACTTGATCTGGTAGTCATTGTAGAAGATGTCATTGGCAGCCTTCATGACATCATTCTCATTTTGGCCACTAGCTTGCTCCTTTAAAGCAGCCTCATAGCTTCCCACGAACTTGCACACCTCTACGTTCACTCTCCCCCACCTTTGTTAGCAATGACATGCCTCTCGAGGAGCTAAGTCACTGACCTGACTGCTTGAATTAAAATACTCATGTATCCTCTTCCAAAACGCTCCTCCTTTCAGCTTATTACTAACAATGGCATCTTTGCTGGTGTTGAGCCAAGCGCTGATGAGAACAACATCCTCTTTTGGTGTCCACTTTCTCTTTTCCACCTTTGTATGATCTTCAGAGCTCTGACAAGTAAATCCAGGAAACACAGAGGACTCTAGGTTGATTGTTTGACTGCTCTGGGTAGCTAATAGGTTAAGAAACCCGGGGGAATATAAGGAAGAAGGATCCATTTAGGTTTAGGTTTTGGTTGTGTTTTTTAAAGATCGTTTGTGTTCTTAGATTAGGTTTGCTTCGGTTTTTAAACAAGTTTTTGCATTCAAAACAATTAAACTTACTCTAACTACCAACCATTTCTCTGATTAACTCTAACTCTAACTACCAAACATTTTCATACTAATTTCAAACACTTTCTTAACACATCAAATCAACATTCATCACACAAAGCTAACAACAAATAGTTAATGACATCTTAATGACATGTTAATGATTTCAAATCAACATTCATAACACAAACCTACCAACTGAGCATGTTCATAAAAGTTAAGGTTAGTTACCTTAACTTGACCAAAGAAGCAGAGCATGTCACTCGAAGGAGAGCTTTTCAACTTGTCCTTTAACCTAATTTTTAATTTTAAAACCCAAAATCAAACAAGGCATAAAATCGATTTCGAACAACAATTTTCGAATAAGAAACCCTTATACGAACCCCAAACGCAATTAGAATGTGAAAGAACGATTTAAAAACTCTCAATCAAAAGCCCCAAATCGATTCGAATCCAAGACTCAGTTCAAGCCCCCAAATCGCTTTCCACACTCAAATCGAAACAAAACAACAACAAATCTAGTCGAAACTTACTTGAGACTCGTCGATTTGGCTGAGAAAGCGCCGGACCTCGACGAATCGCCCAAATCGCACCAATCCTATTTTTTTTCTTCGATATGGCGGAAATGACGAGAAACGCAGAGACTTCCGGATGAGGCAGATGATTCGCCACCGATAGCAAAAAAGGCCCAATCATAGTTCGCCAGATGGCGTGAACCCGTCTCTTACAGTTTCCGTCTGGCGAACCAGCTCTTCAAATTTGGGTTGATTCATATTTATTTTTAATTCTTTTTGGACTAATGAGCCTGAGTCCGATAACACTAAGAACTTTTGATGCAGATGCTCTTAGATCTCTGACGTTTATGATTGCGACCGGATCAGTAAACTTTGATCCGTTGGTTTATATCCAATGGGAGTTGGTTCAGAAAAGTCAACGTATTGACTTTTACAATGACGTCATCTATAGTGGTAAATTACCCAATTTTAAAAACTAGTGTATATTTCTTGTGTTGACAAAGTCGTGATGAGGTGTACTTTATTTATATGATATGCAACGTTATAAATAAGAAAGTTCCGATATGAATTTTATTTTTGGGTTCCTTTTGGTTAGGGTTGGTATTCAAAAACTAAGGTACCTTTTCCTTTTTAGGACATTTTAATTTTTTTGGCCGAATTTCTTTTTTTAGGAGATCAGCTATGAGGAAAGAGATTTTATTTTATGTATTATACGTAAAAAAACATTATTCATGATATTATTTTGGAGTGCATTTATACACTTATAAAAGTTAATAAAACAGCAATAAAAATAGAGAATGTTCCATATTAATCCTAGATAATAAGAATAATCTCTTTTTTCTTATATACCCCTCAAAACATTATGGGAATCCAAAAATACACACAACACCATAATTAATTAATTGGACCGACCTTTGTTTAATCAGCGTCCATGTAAATAATCATCCGTATAAATTTACTTTTTTTTTTTTTTTGTAACGTTGTCCTTGATCAATGAATGATTCATTCATCATCAGGCGTAGTTACAGAGACCATAGACGCAGAATTCGCCTTTAATGCAAGGATGGTTACACTCACCGCAATGACGTTTATCGTAAGCCACATAAACGCACTGACCACGACAACAAGTTTGTGAGAACTTGCACTTGTTCTTACACGCTCCACAATTTTTGTTGTCTGTTGATAAATCCATACACTTGTTATTACAACAAGCCATTGTAGCGTTTGCTCCTGTACTGTAATAACTGCCGCTGCAAAAGTTATCAGGCTCCTTTTGGCAACGATCAGCTGCATTTGGGTTACGAGCTATTGGTGTTAGAGCCTGTTTGGCGTTTTCTGCCAAATACCGACTTGGTCTGACCTTAATCTGATCTCTTGGTGGTGCATAGTCCTTGGAAGTGTCTTCGAGACCAAATGTTGCAGTTGTGGTGGTGGTTGGTTGGTTGTGAGGACAACGATTGTGACTGCTGTTGTTAATGCAATTGTCACGAGTAGCTTCATGATTTGTGCCATTTTCTCTTGATCAATGAATGTGATGATTGTTCTTTCTTCCTTTGTAGATCCTCCTTTGGTTCTTCTCTTGCTTCCTTTTTTGTTGGCTTTGTCAATGTTGAAGAAAAGAAAGAGAGAGAGAGATTTGAGTTGTGAAGAATGTGGACTTAGGGTTATATAGTTGTGTATGGAGACGAGTTGACGCGTGAAAAGTGGTGAAAAAGGTGAATAAGGTTTCAAGCGATCCATCTTTTTCTTGGGGAGAGGCATTTTTTTTTTCAATTTACCATTTTTACTAATATATATATTGTATTTATGTGGATGTATTCGCACATGCTTATTTGCTTACGTTTGAGGTTATACATACGCGTTTTACAATTTAGACTATATGATCACCCCACATCAAAAAAACCCGTAGGGGTTCTTACGTGACGAACCCTAATTGACTCTATGTTTTAATTTTTTTTTTTTTTTTTTTTTTCTATTTTTTCTCTATAAACCCTCTAAGGGTCCTTTGGTGTGGATGCTCTAAGAAACTTTTATATATATATATATAAATATATATATATATTGCCCTATATATTGATACAGTTTTTAGCAACTTTTACTTTTCCTATCGATATTGTATACTTTGGACGTATTAC
>JAKUCM010009381.1:0-20882 GCA_023374145.1 Lepidium sativum | reverse complement strand
AAGAGGGGTGACGATTGTGTCTGATGGTTGAAGTGATCCTAACATACATCCTCTGATTAAATTTGTTGCTACTTCTGAAAGTGGTCATATTTTTCTCAAGGATATGAGTTGCTTTGGAGAAGTGAAAGATAAATTCTTCATTTATGATCTGCTGATAGAAGTTATCAATGAAGTGGGTTATTAGAACGTTGTGCAAATCATCACTGATAATGCAACAAACTGTAAGGCGACTGGAGAGAACATTGAGTGTATTTTTCCACACATATATTGGACGTCATATGTGGGTCATACATTAAATATTGCTCTAAAGAACATTTGTGCTGCAAAGAATGTGGGAAAGAATGAAGTAATGTATGATGAATGCCACTAGATTACAGTAATTCATGGAGATGCACTTGCAATAAAATATTTTATTATCATGAACCATGACATGAGACTAGCAATCTTTAGTAAGCACTCTCTTCTTAGACTACTTCCGGCTGCTGATACACGTTGTGCTTCTATTATTGTGATGCTTAAGGGACTGAAGCTTATCAAAACTAGTCTTCAATCTTTGATCATAAGTGAGAAGTAAGCTACTTATAGAGATGATGATGTGGGGAAAACAAGTTTTGTTAAGGAGAAGATTTTAAGTGATAATTGGCTTAGGATGGGAAACAAGTGTCTTATATTATTGATTTTACACAACCTATATATGAGATGATTAGGTTATGTGACACTGAGAAGCCATGTCTTCATTTGGTATATGAGATGTGGGATTGTATAATTGAGAAGGTGGAGCATGAGATCTTTAAGAAACAAAAATGTCCAATGTTTGAAGATAGTCCTTATACAATTTATTTTATGCGATCTTAGTGGATCGTTGGACAAAAAATAACACTCCTATGCATTGTTTAGCTCACTCTTTACGCCCGAGGTATATATTTTTTACAATATATGATTTATCCTGTCATTTAGTTTTCTTGCCACATATATAAACCTTGTATTTTGTATTGCAGATTTTATAATGATGAATGGCTAAGTGGGGATCTAACAAGAACTAGTCCATATAGAGATGCAGAAGTCTCAAATGAGAGGGGAAATTGTTTTCAAAGATTGTTTCTGAATATTGAGGATCGTTTTAAGGTTTTTGAATGAGTATGCACCATGAAGAGAGGTCCTTTTACGGATATAACCTGCATTTCATTGATGTTTAGTATGGAAGCCAGGAATTGGTTGGCTAACTTTGGTTCTCAAACTCCTCTCCTGCAGACTTTACCTTTCAGGTTGCTTGGACAACCGAGTTCATCTTCATGTGCAGAGCGAAATTGGAGTATTTATTCTTTATTCACTCACTTAGAAGGAATAAGTTAAATTCATGCGTGATCAAGACTTACTCTTCATCCATAAAAATTTGCAACTATTGTCAAGGAATTATGTGCAATATGAAGTAGAAACAACGAAGATGTGGGATGTTGGTGGAGATGATTTTGATGCTATTGAAGATGTGGAATTTTTAGAATTTGCAAGTCTTTCACTAGATGAACCTGATTTTGAGAATGAGTTGCTTCTTTAATATCTTTAAAACTTTATATTTAAGATTAACTTTGTTATTTGACATTCTTATACTTTTATTTTATGAATATTTTTTATATATTCTACTATATATAGAATATATAAAGCAGGTAGGATAAGACGTGGAGAGTTTGAAATGTGTTCCCATAGGTGTTTGAACTACTTTAGCATTAACCATTCCAAAACTCTTAAGTATCTTGTCAATATAAATTTGTTGATATAACTGTAGAGTCCTTGCCTTTCTCTCTCGTATAATATCAATCCCAAGTATACGTCTAGCTGCACCTAATTCTTTCATCTCAAATTCACTGCTCAATAAATCCTTAAGCTTCTGAATCTCAATCATACTCTTAGAAGCCAATAACATATCATCAACATACAATAATAGATACATATAATCATTGTCTTTATACTTTTTCGAGTATACACATGGATCATGCTTGCTTCTAGTGTACCTTTTGTTGTGATAAACGTATGAAACCTTAAGTTCCATTGTCTTGGAGATTGTTTAAGTCCGTAGATTGATCTTTGTAACAAACATACTTCACGTCCCTTAGCAAAACCTTCTGGTT
Source organism: Lepidium sativum (assembly GCA_023374145.1). Classification (NCBI taxonomy): domain Eukaryota; kingdom Viridiplantae; phylum Streptophyta; class Magnoliopsida; order Brassicales; family Brassicaceae; genus Lepidium; species Lepidium sativum. Next base: position 18,756 of record JAKUCM010009381.1, on the reverse strand, counting down.
GATCCATTATAATCCTTTCCTCTAACTCTCCATGCAAAAATGTAGTCTTTACATCCATTTGTTCAAGTTCAAGATCACCATAAACCACCAATGACATGATTAACCGGATTGTAACATGCTTTACCACTGGTGAGAATACTTATGATAATCAATACCTTCCAGTTGTAAATACCCTTTAGCCACCAATCTTGCTTTGAATCTAGGTTTTTCCACATTAGGTATCCCTGGCTTGAACTTAAACACCCATTTGCACCAAATGGTTCTTTGTTTCTGAGATCTTTCAATTAATCTCCAAGTATTGTTTTGAGTAATGATTCTATTTCTTCCTCCATTGTTTTTATCCATTGTACTTTGTATTTTCCACTTATTGCTTCTTGATAGCTCATAGGTTCATCATCATCTATTACTTGAGTCATGTTCAAAGCATAAGTAAATATATCACAATCATCAAACTTGCTAGGCATCTTTGCAAGTTCTCTTCTTTCTTTGTTCCTAGTTAATAAAGAATCGTTTAGAGAAGCATTTTTAGAAACTGACTACTCATTTTCCGGCTCTTCATCAGTTCCCTGATCCAAAACATGTGATGAAGAAGCTCCACCTTGAGCTGAATTTATTTTGGTCGAAAAATCTCAGTCCTTTTCTTATGCAGACTCATCTGGAAGAATGAATCGATACTTTCTTTCCCTTTTGCTTACCAGTTTATGTTTCCTCTTCTGTCATACTCTTCACATCCTTATATACAACATCTTCACATAATATCACATCTTTACTCACAAAACACCTTATGTCTTCAATGCTCCATATTCTATATCCTTTTACACCTTGCGGATAACCCATCAAAATCACTTTCTTTGCTCTAGGTTTCAGTTTTCCCTGATCTACATGATAATAAACCAAACACCCAAATCTTTTTATGTGTCCATAATCTGGTTTCTTTCCAGACCAAACTTCTTTCAGAATTCTGTAATTTAGTGGTGTAGAAGAAGTTATGTTTATCAAATAAAACCACAATTGATGATATATTTGCCCAGAAAGCTTCTCCCAAACTAGTTTCACTTAGCAAGCTTCTTATCTTCTCAAGAATAGTACGATTTAACCTCTCAGCCACTCCGTTTTTGAGGAGTATATGGAAATGTTTTATGTCTTTGAATTTCATTCTCCTTGCAGAAATCATCAAATTTTTTATTACAATGCTTTAAACTGTTATCAGTTCTTAGAGTTTTAACCTTTTCCCACTTTGATTCTCCACAAGTGATTTCCACTCCATAAACTTTGACAGAGCCTCATCTTTGGTCTTTAGAAAATAGATTCAGACCTTTCTTGAGAAATCATCAATGAATGAGATGTAATATTGAGATTTTTCCAAACTAGGTGTCACATTTGGTGAGCCCTATAAGTCAGAATGAACATACTCTAGTATTTCTGCAGATGTATGATTTCCAATTCCAAATGACACTTATGTGATTTTGCCATAATACAATGTTCACATCTATTTAGCTTTGAAACTTCTTCATCATATAGCAGATCATAGTTTTTACTAATAACTTCATAGCCTTCTCATTCATATGCCACAACCTGCTATGCCAAAGAGTTGTTGAGTAACCATTACTTGTTGTAATATTTGCTTGTTCTATAAATGGTTCTCCATCAAAGATAATATAATGTATTTGTAATCACCAACCAAAACTTCCTTTTAAGTTTTAAACACTTGCATTTTTTTCCATTTCTTTACTTGAACCAGCAACCAATAGACTCTAGCTGCCTCAAGGAATTCAGATTACGCTTTGCAGTAGGTGAAAAACTGACGTTAGTTAAAATAACAATTGTTTTGTTGTAGTTAACCATTTTAACCTTTCCAATAGCTGTGATTTCACAGTAAGTATCATTACCCATCAGAATTTTCCCTCCATTAATCTCTTCAACGTCAAACATTAGATCTTTTTGGTATGTCATATGATATGAACATCCAGTATCAAGAATCCAACCTTTTTTTGATGAATGAGAAGCCATTAGTACCTCTGATTCATCACAATCAACCCACTGAGCTTTAGCAATGCTAGCTTCAGCCTTTTCTTGTTTTCGTTTTCCTGAACCACTATAATTTCTTTTAAGACAGTCATTTTTGAAGTGTTTTTTACTTTGACATATCCAACATCTCTTTTTGAACTTAAAGCGGGATATACTTCTGGACTTTGATCTTTGTTTGTCTTTCTTGTTTGTCCTGCCTCATGATTGTGCTGCCACTAACTCTTCACTTGCAGTCTTAGACTCTAGCAACCATTTTCCTTTTAACTCATATTCAATAAAGTAAGTAGATTTGATAATTTCATCAACTATAATTGTTTTCTTTCCAGGACTATACTTTACAGTATGAACGAGGTTTTCAAACCTCTTTGATAAATTGTTTAACAGAACTGCTGCATGATCTTCATCCTCCATTTTAACTCTCAAACTAGCAAACTCAGACAACAGTTTGTTAAACACATCTAGATTTGCATCTAGATTCTTGTCCTCTTTCATTTTGAAGCTATAGAATCTTTGTTTCAAGTCCAATCTATGTGGCAATGATTTAACTTGGTAGATTCTTTCCAGAGCCGTCCACAGTCCTTGAGTTGTCTTCTCTTTTATGACTTTTCATAGCACAATGTCTGTTATGCTCGAGGTTAACAAGTTCTTGGCCCTTTTATCCTTAAGTTTCAATAGCTTTGCTCTTTTCTTTAACTCTGCTAGATTTATTGTCTTTGAATCGACTTCATCTTCAGTTTTAGCTTCAGTTTTTTATCATGTTGAAGCTTGAATTACATTTCCCAACCCTAAGATCTCTAGCTAAGCCAATACTCTATGTTTCCAAAGAGCAAAATCACCATCACCATCGAACTTTCCTTGTGTAAGTTTTATGTGAAATGTCTGATAAAGATAAACTCCTCTGTTGAATACCTCTTAAACCAAAAAATACTTGTTTTGAGTAGCAACTTCTTATAACTAGAATCCTTAGTTATCATGAAGCTCTGATACCACTGTTAGTCAATTTTCAAACTATTTCCAGACTTATAAGATATATTGCTACCATTAGAAGTGGTTTCCTAAACCCATTTGTGGTTGTTTGTTTTCTTGATTGTTGTTTGCAGAAAATAAGAGAGAGGCACTTAAATTAATGAGTTTCCAAGATCAAACCGATCAAGGTACGTCTCATCGGAGATTACCATAAAAGTTAATATCACCGAGAGTTTCACACTGCCCTTTACGCCTCTCACCTTACAGATAAAGCACCCCAAAACCTTGAACAAGAAGAAAAAGAAGAAGATCACACATCCCTCACTTCACTCACGAACCTTCACAAGATTTTGCTCTCTCTATAACATAAACATAAATTGTAAAAGCATTCTCTTTCTTTTTGCTCTTCCTCTCCAATACATATCCCTGCCAACATTGCTATGATGGCGTTGATGATAACGTCTAACTGCCTCTGCCAAAAACAGATAATGTTGACTCATGATACACATGAAATGTGTGATCACACCTCAGCACATCTCATCATTCCTTTTGTTGTTTAATTGCTTCATGGGCCTTTCTTAGTTACTTAAGAATGAAGACATATGGTCCTGTCAACAATATCTTAAGCACATAATTACCAAAGCCGAATACTAACCTAAGACCCAGTCGAATTGCCAATAGGTTATTGAGATACGAAGAATTTCCAAGTATAAAGAGGACAATAACGAAATGAACTACCATGGACACAAGAATATTCAACTCTGTACCAAGAAAAAGTTGTCAGAATCGAAAATAGCTTAGCTCTATTTCTCGTTAAACTTTCTTTATTGTTATATTTTACATGAAGAGGGGCCTCATATATAACTAGAAGATCTGCCTAGCTATTTCTCTTTTTTTTGGCTGATGTATAAAGGTCAATGATTTGTCTCAATTAGTTAACAAATAGATGCTTGTTTGGTCGGTTCATTATTTTATAGATAGAAACTCAAAATTTCTTCCACCGGATATAAGAAGAAGCAGAGTAGTAGTGTTAGCACTGGTAGGCTGAGTCCTGCGAGTTTCATAAGAAGTAATAAGATTTTTCATTGTTGGGATGTGAATTCGCATAGAGAAACTTGTTCTTCGTTTCTTAATGACTCAAAGTATACAGAGTCTCTGATGATTACTCCTCTTGATGTCTTGAAACTCTGTTCTTATACTTATTGTTCACTCAACGCGCATCTCCACGTTCAATTTCCACCTCTTAAAAGCTTCATATCTGCAAGGAGATGCTTCTTGAAGTCCTATGCAAGTGTAAAAAGTCATAATGATGGTTGTGTTGATAACTATGATAATGAGAAGAAAGATAATGGAAGCACTCGAGAGATAGATATCGATTTTGAGGCTGAGAGTAAGCCCATGGAATTGGGAGAAGCAGAAGATTCCGAATCTGCGAGTGCAGAGATGATGAGTTCACTAGGAGGTGAAGACACTAAATAACCTGACTCTGGTGATGAGAACTTCGATATTATGATTGAAGACATTGCAATTCTTGATGAGAAGCAGACCTCCATGAAATTTGAAGATCAGGATGAGGCAGATTGAGAAAAATTGGAAGAAAGGATTGGATTTATAACGAAAACAGAGGATACTCTGTATATCCTTGAACGAAAACCCTGCAAAGGAGAAGAATGCATTGAGGACTGCAGGGATTTTAACCCAAGAGAGCCCAATTACCTTCCAATTACCACAGAGCCGAGTAGTGAAACGGTAGAACTTAAGCATCAGGACATGGATGAGAGGAAGAAGCAGAGGCGTGGATGATTGATTATGCTCTGCAACAAACCGTAAGCAAACTTGCTCTTCAAAGGAAAAAGAAAGTGGCATTGCTCATCGAGGCATTTAAATCATAATACCCACAGAACCTCCACAAACTTTCACTTACGGAACACACCTTCAAGCTTGCAATTAACATGGCAATGCCTGCAGTGAAATATTGGGGTACTTGAACCTCATTTAAATATATGCTAATATTGTTTGGTTTGAAGTTTTATAGTTACTAGTTAGCATGATAGATTTGCATACTTTTCCTCCATTGTTTTCATGACATGTCCAATTAGCTAAGAGAGCATGCGAACAAATGATTTCCTCAAGTTGTTAGACACTGAAAAGGGTTCACTTTTAACTTGATAAGAAAATACCAAGACACTCCAAAGACAACATTAAGAAACCTAAGAGTTCAAATTAACTCATGTACACCTGAAGATGTCCAGAAGTTTCAACACTGGTTAAGATACTAAGAAAAGAAAAAGGAGTTCAGGCACAAACAACAGAAGCAAACTACACATAAAATAAGCAAATACCATCACTCCTTGATGGTTTTGTTGATGAGGGACTTGTGGATGTGAGGAATCACACCCCCTCCAGCAATAGTCCCTTTGATGAGGGTGTCAAGCTCCTCATCTCCTCTGATTGCCAACTGCAAATGCCTTGGAGTTATTCTCTTCACTTTCAGATCTTTGCTCGCGTTTCCAGCTAACTCGAGAACTTCTGCAGTTAGGTACTCCAGAATTGAGGCTGTGTAAACAGCAGCAGTTGCACCAACCCTACCATGTGCTGAAACTCTGGTCTTGAGTTGCCTATGAATACGGCCCACTGGAAACTGATATAACATGAAAGAAACCACATCAATGCAATGCAAAATCCACATCGTAAAACCAAATTTCAGGGTAAGGTAATCTTAAGTTCATAACATATGACTCAGAAAGCATCATGATGTACTCAATTCAAACCATAAACGGCACTAACTCAATAACACATCAATACAAGTAGAGAACATGGTCTCGATAGAAGAGACTACAAAGAAATTTCATACACTGCAAAATTATATCATCTAGCCTTTAACATAGAACAGAAACACAAATCCATTCCTCAAGATCTGAGTTGTACGAATAAATCTGGAAAGAATCAGAGTAAAAAAGTCGAAGGTTCAACAACCCTAGACAAATTAGGGTTTGAGAAATTACCTGAATACCAGCACGAGCAGAGCGAGAGATAGGTTTCTTCTTGTCCTTGTCTTTGTCCTTGTTAGCAGCCATCGTCTTCGCAGCTACAAGCCCTTTTCCTCCCTTGCCTGCCATGTCGCTGGAATTGCTTTTGTTCTCTGTCAGATCCAACCAAACATAGTCAAATAAAAACACCATCTACCAGATCTGTCGGAAAATAAATCAGAAAAGAAGACTACATCGATGAACAGAATCGATAATCCAACCAAAATTTCTAGAAGAAAGTCGAAAACACAAACAGATCTCGAGTTGAGGAAGAGAGCTTACCTGAGAGGAAGAAACAAAGAAGAGAGAATAGAAACAAAAAAAATGACGAAAGAAACGAAATCTGGTTGTGTTGAACAGGATGAGAGTTTTAAAATTGAAAAATTGGTGGGAGTTTTTAAATATTTTAAAAATCCTGGGGGGAAACTACTATTGGCGGTTAATATTTTTGCTTCAAACCTTAAAACCTTTCAATATTTTGCCATAATGCCCCTCGAATTCTTAAAAAGATTGAAAATCCGCTGTGTTTATAAGAAAAGCTTCGGGCAGTCCTTAAGAACTTAGCTTGTGAAAAATGGTGTAAGAGAATATTAAGATGATTCTTGGGTGTTAAAAATTGAGATTGTAGGCAAACCTTTACTTGGTCTTGCTCTAGTCATGACTGAATTGATAGAAATCTTTGTGATGAATCAACTCTTGGAGTCTATGTAATTTATACTGCTATCAACTATAATTAGATTAAGATTCGATCTTATCTTCGTAATCAATTATTATTTATGAATTAGTCAAGATTTTCTTCTTCTTTTTCTTGTCTAAACCATTTATTTCAATGCACAAAAATATATGTGAATCTAAAAAATATATTGCATTTTAATATATTATTTTATTAAAGATCGATCTGACAACTATAAATGTGGCATTCTGTATAAACTAGATTACGTACAAAATACCAATAAAAAATTGACACGTAACTCATATTAATTTTATTGAAGATAAATTTGACACTCTGTATAAATTATATTCAATGTATATATGACATACAAAATACCAATAGAAAATTGACACGTAATTCACATTAGTTTTATTAATGATAAATTTGACAACTGTAAATTTGACACTCTGTATAAATTAGGTTCAATTTATATATGACGTACAAAATATCAATAGAAAATTGACGCGTAACTCATATGAATTATATTAAAGATAGATTTGACACGTCTGAATTTGATACTATGTATAAACTAGGTTCAATGTATATGACGTACAAAATACCAATAGAAAATTGACACGTAACTCATATTTATTATATTGAATATAGTTTTGACAACTGTAAATTTGAAATTGTATAAATTAGGGTAGTACAAAGTACCAATAGAAAATTGACATGTAACTCATATTATTATATTAAAGATAGAATTGATACGCCTGAATTTGATACTCTGTATAAACTAGGTTCAATGTATATATTACGTACAACATACCAATACAAAGTTGACAGTAACTCATATTAAACTTATTAAAGATAGATTTGAACAACTCTAAATTTGAAATTCTGTATAAATTAGGTCCAATGTATAAATGACGTACAAAGTACTAATAGAAAATTGACATATAACTCATACTAACTTTATTAAAGATAGATTTGACAACTGTAAATTTGATACTCCGTATAAATTAAGGTTCAATGTATATATAACGTATAAAATACCAATGAAAAATTGACATCTAGCTCATATTTGTTTATATTAAAAATAGATTTGACGTTTTATACAAACTAATTTCAATATATATAGATATATATAACATACAAAATACTAATACAAAATCAACATATAACTCATATTTATTATATTTAATATAGATCTGATACTTTGTATAAAGTAGGTTCAATATACATATGACACGTACAAAGTTTCAATAGAAAATTAACACATAATTCAAAGCAGTATACAAATTTACATCAAGGCCAATATATTTAATGAACAAAATATGAATAGTAAATCGACACATAACTCATATTTATCACATTACAGTGAGTCCAATCAAATCAGTGATTTATTTGATTCACTTACATAATTCAAAAATAGTCTTTCAAAATAAACAATGAAAAAGAAGAAATCTGACGCATATTAATGTACACTATATTGATTTACGTAAAAACAAATATAAGTAACAGAATTCGATATCTAAATGTGAAATTATGTCTGCTTTCAGTGAACTTACCACATGCCGACAATTCATATTCATTCAATGATTATTTGACTCAATACATTATATGATCAAAATTAGGTAGACATTCAAGTTGACGGTTTGGTTAAACCTCTATTTTTTTGTTTTACGGTTTATAAGTTTTATAAAACTTAAACAATTTAATAATTATTTATAATATGATTCTATTTTTTGGTTTACGGTTTATAGATTTCATAAAAAATAAAATTGTAAGTAATTTGGTACAGTTTATTTTTAGACGGTTCGGTTTTGGTTTTTTCCATTGTATCATGGTTTAATAAAGAGGTATTTTTGTTAATACACGAGAGGCTAACTAGGATAGTCCACATTTTGCGTGAAAAGTCAAATATCCCTATAACTTAAATTTAATTACGAAAAAAAACATTACTATGAAGAAAAAAAATGGAGACTACATCTTCTTCCAATCATAACCTTGAATATTTTTGTTTTCTTTGGCATCAAAACTCTTTTCCTCTCTGGTTTTAGGGTTTCTTTGTCCTATGATATTATCCCATTGTCACTCAAGACGACAAAGTAAAGTTAGATTGTTATGATATCGAGTTTGATTTCCCTTAAATTATGAAATCAGAGTTTGTGGTGGGTAAAAGAATTATCTAGGAGCTTGGATTGCAGAGATTTTCATCAATGAGACTACATAGTTATAATAAAAATAGAAACAGGTATAGAGTTATGTGCTACCGAATATATGCTACTGGCTTTTGTTCAGTTGTGGTATTGTACAAATTTTACATGTCGATTTATCCTCCTATTATACCTGGAGAAATACAGCAAGCTTCTAAGACAATAAATCTAAACTGCTCACTTAGTAAACTCCTACAAATTTAATCTATGAGCAAAGATGTTTGGGATTATCTGGTGGAGTCGTCATCGGATTATTCTAAAATTTGCATAATAGGGGTTTTTGTTCAGTGGTAGGACAATGAAGTTTGTCTCATAAGTTGTTTGTCAACAACATACATAAGTCATGAAGTTATTTTGAAGGTAATCCAATAGGATTCTATTACATGAGTTTGAAGCAATAACAAGTCGATCTTAATTGTAATCCAATAGAGCCTGTGAAAAAGATTTAAAGTGGATCACACTGCATTGTGGACTCATATTCTGGAAATATATGTACGTGAAGGACCATCCTTAGATCAACTTTCAGATGTAACGAAAAGATATAAAAATTAGTCATTTGAGAAAAATAAGATGGTTGTATGGATGGTAATTTTACATCTTGCCATTGACGGTTAGAATCATGGTTCGATAATGGACTTGATTAAAAGCAAATCAAGCTCTAGATCCTGAGTTTGATAGTTATCCATGGGGAAGAGAATGATTCTGTTAATTGATGGAGTCGATAAAAGTGGCCAATTTTCAAGAGAAAAACAAATTGATCAAACTACATCGATTTCCTTAGTCCTTAAGCGTTTAAATATTTGATAATGTTCAAATATTTGGTAATATGTTTGGTTGTAGATGATGGGCGGTGGAAGGTTTCCCGCTGCTTAAATGGTCTCGACCGCAAATACTTAAAATGGAAGAGGTGGTGGAAAAACTTCTAGCATAGGTAATACAAACTTATGATAACGAGATTTAATATTTAGGAACTGGAAAAATTATTAAAATTTGATCATTTGTGTAATTTTTTTATGCTGGATTTAGATGGCGACATAGTTCATTATTAAGATGGTTACATAAGAGAGTTGTGAGTGGAAAGAGAGCTAAACAGACTAGTTAGTTTGACAAGCAGATTTTATGATCCACATGCATCTTGTACATTTTGAACAGAAGTACCCTGTTTGGGAGTCAGATGAAATGGATCAGAATACAAGTTGTTGTTTGATCTAGTAGGTGGTCAGCTCGACAAGTCTGCTTTCGTTATTCCAGTTCAGGGAGATTTAAACAACAATAAATAGAGTTGTAAGTCTCCTAAACAGAAGATGGGGATAGAAAATAACACGAAAACATAGATGATGGAGATGATAAACATATGCCCAATTAGTCGTTTTGATAATATGTCATATTTTCACGTTATGTTCATCTGCATTGTTGACTAACATGATTTCCTTTACTAGGGTGACCATGATATATCTAACAAGGTAGAAGGGCTTAGTAATAGTGTTAAGCAGTTGACATAGGAGGTGAAAGGAAATCATGGTGCAACAGTTGAATTATGGTTAGATAGAATAAAGGCAAGCATCAAAAAGCTTATAGGAGAAGACGATTATGGTGCCTCTTTTACCATGAAGTAAAGGTTGTCAGCGGTCGATGAAAGTATCAAACAACTGTTTGCTAGAATAGAGATAAACAGAGGAGCTTTCCTTGTGAAATGCGTCGAGAAAGGTAGTTGATACAAACAACGTGATATTGCAATTAGATGAAGTTAATGTAGAATAAATAATTGTCAAGGTAACTAAGTTACCAAAGATCGCTTATCGTCCATTTTCATTAGGCTCCCTTTAATAAATTAATAAAAAATCACATAAAAAAACTTACCACAAGAATAAATGTTGAAAGCTCCAAATAAATGAAAAATTTGTCATAAATTTAAAGAAAACTATAAATATAACTCGGATATTATAATACCATCATTTTTTTTTTGTCAACAATTGGATCGATAAAATTCAATCTATAGTTTGACCTAATCCTTAAAATACTTATTTAATCTACCAAATAAGTAGAGTAGAGGAATCAAACCTTAGATGTCATAATCATTAGTTGTATCACTCTAACCACTAGATTGAGAAAATTTGGTACTATTCATCTCTTTAAATGTTTATAAATGTCTAATTAATAAAAAACCCTATAAAATAAAAATGTTTTATGGTTATAAACCAAACCGATATTAAAATATTTTTATAAAGTTTTTAAACATAATTTTAAGTAAAGCTGAACAAAATTACATAATTGTGGTTTAGTTTTTCCAGAGAAGGATATTTTGTCCATCCCTATTTTTTTTTTATCAAAAATAATTATTAAATCAACAACAAGAGTTGATCTATAATTTAATTTATCTAAATTAGATCAAAATGATATTTAAACACACCACTTCATTAGGGTCAATCTAATAGAGCCACCTATTTTAAGAAAAATAAGATTGTAATTTTTTGAATAATAAGAAACTAACTCTTGTAATTTTATATCACTCTATAAACTATATGCAATATACTAATTTATATCAAACCGCAATATGTGTTATGTGCAAAATTGTTTTTCCTTTACTAAATAGCCAAATTGTGCAAATGACTCTTCGCCTAATAGCAGACGGTAAGTCCACATAAGACAACTCATTTGCACAACTAGGGATCGAGTTCCTCTGTCTACATTATGTAGAAATTTGACTATTGGGCCGCCCAGTTGTAACCCAATATAATTTGCCGTTGACAAAAAAAAAATGACCAAATTGTTTTTTAAAAATCATTTTCTTCATCTCTCTTTCCCTCTCTCACCTACTAAACCCTCCATCTTTCGATTCTATCTTCTTTTTTTTTCTTTGTTTTCTCTTCTCTATGTCATAAATTTGTTATATTGATTCAGGCCCAAAACAAGTTTTAAGGCTCAAATCACAAAAGATAACGACCTAGCTGTCTTTACATAACCACGCATCAGTCCAAGATTCACGGTGCCATGCAGCGGCCGAGGAGATCAGTACCGCCGGAATCGCTGATGGTCCAAGCTTTCCCTCTCAAATGCAAACTATGCCGATCTACGTCTTCCAAAGATATTTCTCAGCTGCTAAGTGGATCTGGAATCCTTCAAGCTCTCGCCGGCGATCTTCTACCCCAAGAAACTTTGACGCCCGTGGAATCCAAATCTACCAAATATTGACTACTTGAAGTGAAAGTCGAACTTTGAGAATGAAAGGTAATCTCAGCCGTTGGGAGAAAGGCAAAGAGAAGAGAAAATCGAGATTTATGGTTGTAGGTCAAGTAATACCGAATAAGATGTTGGAACAGAGAACCAGGGAAGATCTCGGAGTTTATTGTTGAATTAAAATGAACACCGTTAACCAGCAAAGATCAATGTGTTCTCTTTCTGAAAATTAAGAGCCTTGAGAAGAAAGAGAGACGGCCTTTCTTTGCCGAATAATGTCCTTAGAGCATCTCCAACTAGGAGACTATTAATTTGGGTCTCTTACCAAATAAAAATTAATATTTTAATATAATATATTTTTCAAATTAAATTTTAATTCTAAAATATAAATTAACCAATAAAAAAGAATACACATATAATAGAAGTCTCATATTTATAATTGTAGTAAGAAGAAACGACTCTTAGTTTAGAGCTTTAAGAGTCATTTAGATACCCCTAGTGTCACTACATCATTGGCCGAGTGTTAATACATGAGAAAATGAAACGGTCGCGTTCTTCTCCTCCTCTCTCGCCGATTCTTCCCCTTCGCCTTCTTCTCCTTCTCTCTCGCCTCTCCGGTGGTTTCTCGTATATGTGTTGGGTTTTTGTTTCTTCTTATTGATTAGGGGCAGATGAATAGCTTTTGTTGTATGATTTTTTTGGGTTTTAACTAGGGTTTCAATTATAAGCTGGTGATGGGAAAAATTGTTCACAACGCCAACAGATTATTTGTGAATAATCCTTCTTTTCACCATAGTTTTTCCCTCTCCCTCGACCACGACTACCATGACTTCTACCTCTACCACGTCCACCATTGTCTTGGTTGTCATCATTAGTATATAAAAGTTTTCCTTGGTCATCTTCTTGCTCCTCTTCATGAATCCTTTCCTCATAGGTTTTTAACCTTCCAACTATATCCTTGAAACTTGTGTTCTTTAAGTCTAAACATTGTTCAAGGGCAGCGTTGATATGTATATACTTTCTTCGTGGAAGACTATTAAGAATTTTCTTCACAAGTTTTGGTTCGGCAATGGTTTTCTCCTAGAGCAGCTGATTTTGATGATAACTCCGAGATTTTTCCTACAAAAACATCAATAGTTTCCGTCTCCTTCATCCTTAATCTATCAAACTCAACTGTTAGTGTTTGTCACCTAGCTTCTCTTACTCTCTCTGCCCCCAAGTATCGAGATGGTATTGCTTCCTATACCTCTTGTGAAGTTTCGAGATCCCCTACTTATAAGATAAGAGTTTCCGGTATACTTTGGAAGAGAAGTGCCTTTGCCAAAACATTATTTTCCTCATCTTTGCTTCCTTCGACAGCCTCCCAAACCTTGTGTACTTTTAAGGTTAGCTTCATTCTCATTGACCATGCGGTGTAGTTGATGACGTTCAACATTGGACATTGATTCGAGCTCGAACTACTCTCTCTCTGTTTTTTTGTTGGGACCAGCTCTCCCATCTTCCCTTCAGTTTCTCAAACATAATTTCTTGATTTGATTTAACAATGCTCTGATACCAATTTGTTAAATCAAGTCCCTGTAAGCACACACACAATAATAAAAGACTTCTTTCTTTATTAATCTTAAGCAAATAATTCAAAGCTTAATCTTCAACTCATAAGAATAATCTCACAGTATTCTTCATAAGAAATTACAGCTCAATCTCTTATGTATATATAGACTAACTTAGATAACTCCTAAGTCTAAAACAAATAGAAAATACTTTTAGATAAGCTCCTAAAAGTATTCTCCTAAATCTTTTATCTTAACGTATTTAGATAACTCCTAAATATGTTAAGTCTTTCTCCTTAAGCTTCTTGAGTCTTCATGATTAAGTTAACATTCTCCCCCTTAATCTTGAACTCCTCTTTTGTGTCTTAAACTTCATGAATAAGCTCCAATCTTCCCTTGGCTTGAAAAGATGTTGACTTAGAAAACTTTCCTCTTGCTTGTTTCCCAATCAAACATGATCCACAAGTTTCTTTCTCAATTTTTATTTTCGGCAACCCTTTTACCATGGACTTGTTTATCATAGTCCTCATAATCTCATTGTTAAGGGTGTCCTAATTGTGCATGCCATTTATTTGGTTCACTAAAATGAATTGCTTGAAAACAGCTCGACGATTTTACCTCCATTCGGGCCTTATACAATTTGTTTTTAGATCTTGTTGCCGTTATCGTTAAGTTTCCTTACTTTTCTAGCATCTTCAAGGTCTCCCCTTTCATGTGAACTTCACATCCAACCTTAGTAGCTTGTCCAAGACTCATGATATTACTCCTCAAATCCGGTATGCAGTAGATATCCTTAAGAATCTTTTGCTTCCTTCCTTAGTCTCGAAAACAATCGAACCTTTCCTCTAATACCTACTCTCGAATCATCTCCAAACCTTGCTTTTCCAATAACTTTCTCATGAAAACTTTGAAAGTAATCTCGACATCCAGTCATATAGTTACTAGCTCCATTATCTAAGTAACAAATATTATCTTCCACCAAGGAATTTTCATAATTCTTTGGTTCTACATTCTTCTCGTTAAGGAAGACAACTTCTTGTACCATCAACTCTTCTTTCTCGTGAGTGCCTTCCCCATCTTCTGTATCTTCATATGCCTCTTGAAACTTGAGAAGCCTATCAGGACACTTGGAAGCAAAATGGCCTTTCTGATCACAACGCCAACAGATTATTTGTGAATAATCCTTCTTTTCACCCTAGTTTTTCCCTCTCCCTCTACCACGACTACCTTGACTTCTACCTCTACCAATTCCACCATTGTCTTGGTTGTCATCATTAGTATATAAAAGTTTTCCTTGGTCATCTTCTTGCTCCTCTTCATGAATCCTTTCCTCATAGGTTTTTAACCTTCCAACTATATCTTTGAAACTTGTGTTCTTTAAGTCTAAACCTTGTTCAAGGGCAGCGTTGATATGTATATACTTTCTTCGTGGAAGACTATTAAGAATTTTCTTCACAAGTTTTGGTTCGGCAATGGTTTTCTCCTAGAGCAGCTGATTTTGATGATAACTCCGAGATTTTTCCTACAAAAACATCAATAGTTTCCGTCTCCTTCATCCTTAATCTATCAAACTCAACTGTTAGTGTTTGTCACCTAGCTTCTCTTACTCTCTCTGCCCCCAAGTATCGAGATGGTATTGCTTCCTATACCTCTTGTGAAGTTTCGAGATCCCCTACTTATAAGATAAGAGTTTCCGGTATACTTTGGAAGAGAAGTGCCTTTGCCAAAACATTATTTTCCTCATCGTTGCTTCCTTCGACAGCCTCCCAAACCTTGTGTACTTTTAAGGTTAGCTTCATTCTCATTGACCATGCGGTGTAGTTGATGACATTCAACATTGGACATTGATTCGAGCTCGAACTACTCTCTCTTTGTTTTTTTGTCGGGACCAGCTCTCCCATCTTCCCTTCAGTTTCTCAAATATAATTTCTTGCTTTGATTTAACAATGCTCTGATACCAATTTGTTAAATCAAGTCCCTGTAAGCACACACACAATAATAAAAGACTTCTTTCTTTATTAATCTTAAGCAAATAATTCAAAGCTTAATCTTCAACTCATAAGAATAATCTCACAGTATTCTTCATAAGAAATTACAGCTCAATATCTTATGTATATATAGACTAACTTAGATAACTCCTAAGTCTAAAACAAATAGAAAATACTTTTAGATAAGCTCATAAAAGTAGTCTCCTAAATCTTTTATCTTAACGTATTTAGATAACTCCTAAATATGTTAAGTCTTTCTCCTTAAGCTTCTTGAGTCTTCATGATTAAGTTAACATTCTCCCCTTTAATCTTGAACTCCTCTTTTGTGTCTTGAACTTCATGAATAAGCTCCAATCTTCCCTTGGCTTGAAAAGATGTTGACTTAGAAAACTTTCCTCTTGCTTGTTTCCCAATCAAACATGATCCACAAGTTTCTTTCTCAATTTTTATTTTCGGCAACCCTTTTACCATGGACTTTTATATCATAGTCCCTCATAATCTCATTGTTAAGGTGTCCTAATTGTGCATGCCATTTATTTGGTTCACTAAAATGAATTGCTTGAAAACAGCTCGACGATTTTAGCTCCATTCGGGCCTTATACAATTTGTTTTTAGATCTTGTTGCCGTTATCGTTAAGTTTCCATACTTTTCTAGCATCTTCAAGGTCTCCCCTTTCATGTGAACTTCACATCCAACCTTAGTAGCTTGCCCAAGACTCATGATATTACTCCTCAAATCCGGTATGCAGTAGATAACCTTAAGAATCTTTTGCTTCCTTCCTTAGTCTTGAAAACAATCGAACCTTTCCTCTAATACCTACTCTCGAATCATCTCCAAACCTTGCTTTTCCAATAAATTTCTCATCAAGACTTTGAAAGTAATCTCGACATCCAGTCATATAGTTACTAGCTCCATTATCTAAGTACCAAATATTATCTTCCACCAAGGAATTCTCATAATTCTTTGGTTCTACATTCTTCTCGTTAAGGAAGACAACTTCTTGTACCATCAACTCTTCTTTCTCGTGAGTGTCTTCCCCATCTTCTGTATCTTCATATGCCTCTTGATACTTGAGAAGCCTATAGGGGACACTTGGACGCAAAATGGCCTTTCTTATCACAATGCCAACAGATTATTTGTGAATAATCCTTCTTTTCACCATAGGTTTTCCCTCTCCCTCGACCACGACTACCTTGACTTCTACCTCTACCACGTCCACCATTGTCTTGGTTGTCATCATTAGTATATAAAAGTTTTCCTTGGTCATCTTCTTGCTCCTCTTCATGAATCCTTTCCTCATAGGTTTTTAACCTTCCAACTATATCCTTGAAACTTGTGCTCTTTAAGTCTAAACCTTGTCCAAGGGTAGCGTTGATATGTATATACTTTCTTTGTGGAAGACTATTAAGAATTTTCTTCACAAGTTTTGGTTCGGCAATGGTTTTCTCCTAGAGCAGCTGATTTTGATGATAACTCCGAGATTTTTCCTACAAAAACATCAATAGTGTCCGTCTCCTTCATCCTAAAATCTATCAAACTCAACTGTTAGTGTTTGTCACCTAGCTTCTCTTACTCTCTCCGCCCCCAAGTATCGAGATGGTATTGCTTCCCATACCTCTTGTGAAGTTTCGAGATCCCCTACTTGTAAGATAAGAGTTTCCGGTATACTTTGGAAGAGAAGTGCCTTTGCCAAAACATTATTTTCCTCATCTTTTCTTCCTTCGACAGCCTCCCAACATTTTGTACTTTTAAGGTTAGCTTCATTCTCAATGAACACACGGTGTAGTTGATGACGTTCAACATTGGACATTGAATCGAGCTCGAACTACTCTCTCTCTGTTTTTTTGTCGGGACTAGCTCTCCCATCTTCCCTTCAGTTTTCTCAAACATAATTTCTTGATTTGATTTATCAATGCTCTGATACCAATTTGTTAAATCAAGTCCCTGTAAGCACACACACAATAATAAAAGACTTCTTTCTTTATTAATCTGAAGCAAATAATTCAAAGCTTAATCTTCAACTCATAAGAATAATCTCACAGTGTTCTTCATAAGAAATTACAACTCAATCTCTTATGTATATATAGACTAACTTAGATAACTCCCTATGTCTAAAACAAATGGAAAATACTTTTAGATAAGCTCCTAAAAGTATTCTGCTAAATATTTTATCTTAACATATTTAGATAACTCCTAAATATGTTAAGTCTTGCCCCTTAAGCTTCTTGAGTTATCATGATTAAGTTAACATTTTCCCCCTTAATCTTGAACTCCTCTTTTCTGTCTTGAACTTATTTAATAAGCTCCAATATTTCCTTGGCTTTAAAAGAAGTTGACTTAGAAAAACTTTCCTCTCGCTTGATTCCCAAGCAAACATGATCCATAAGTTTCTTTCTCAATTTTTATTTTCGGCAACCCTTTTACCATGGACTTGTTTATCATAGTCCTCATAATCTCATTGTTAAGGTGTCCTAATTGTGCATGCCATTTATTTGGTTCACTAAGATGAATTGCTTGAAAATAACTCGACGATTTTTACCTCCATTCGGGCCTTATACAATCTGTTTTTGGATCCTGTTGCCGTTATCGTTAAGTTTTCTACCTTGTCTAGCATCTTCAAGGTCTCCCCTTTCATGTGAACTTCATATCCAACCTCAGTAGCTTGTCCAAGACTCATGATATTACTCCTCAAATCCGGTATGCAGTAGATATCCTTAAGAATATGTTGCTTCCTTCCTTAGTCTCAAAAACAATCGAACCTTTCCTCTACTATCGACTCTCGAATCATCTCCAAACCTTGCTTTTCCAATAACTTTCTCATCAAGACTTTGAAAGTAATCTCGACATCCAGTCATATGGTTACTAGATCCATTATCTAAATACCAAATATTATCTTCCACCAAGGAATTCTCATAAATCTTTGGTTCTACATTCTTCTCGTTAAGGAAGACAACTTCTTGTACCATCAACTCTTCTTTCTCGTGAGTGTCTTCCTCATCTTCTGTATCTTCATATGCCTCTTGAAACTTGAGAAGCCTATCGGGACATTTGAAAGCAAAATGGCCTTTCTTATTACAACGCCAACAGATAATTTGTGAATAATCCTTCTTTTCACCATAGTTTTTCCCTCTCCTTCGACCACGACT
>JAKUCM010009380.1:0-17460 GCA_023374145.1 Lepidium sativum | reverse complement strand
GAGAGAGAGAGCTACCAAAGTAGTTGATGACAGGTTCACCAATATAGAGGTTTTGAGATTCATAAAATCATAATGTTGCAACCTATCACACAACTCTAAGTTGCCTAAGCACACTTTATCATGTCAAAATGATATTCATTTACCTTCCACCTAACTAAAAGAGATCATATATGTAGAAGGATCATCTGAACAAAGCTATCCCTATGGATCGAGATCTACTTTTTAACTCAACCAAACTAGTCCATGGCGAGTTCACCAATGGACATATCTTTGCGATTAAGGAAAAACGATAATGTTGCGACTTATAACATGACTCAAAGCTGCCTTAGAGCTCTTTCTCTTATCAAAATGACATTATGTTGCCTTGCACCTAGCTAAAAGACATCACATGTGAAGAAGGATCATATGAATATGGGTAGCTCCAAGAATCAAGTTCTATGTCATAATTCTACCAAAGTAATTCATGATGGGTTCACCAATAGAGATGGCTTTGAGATTAACGCAAAATCATAATGTTGCAACCTATCACACAACTCTAAGTTGCCTAAGCACACTTTATCATGTCAAAATGATATTCATTTACCTTCCACCTAACTAAAAGAGATCATATATGTAGAAGGATCATCTGAACAAAGCTATCCCTATGGATCGAGCTCTACTTTTTAACTCAACCAAACTAGTCCATGGCGAGTTCACCAATGGACATATCTTTGCGATTAAGGAAAAATGATAATTTTGCGACTTATAACATGACTCTAAGCTGCCTTAGAGCTCTTTCTCTTGTCAAAATGACATTATGTTGCCTTGCACCTAGCTAAAAGACATCACATGTGAAGAAGGATCATATGAATATGGGTAGCTCCAAGAATCAAGTTCGATGTCATAATTCTACCAAAGTAATTCATGATGGGTTCACCAATAGAGATGGCTTTGAGATTAACGCAAAATCATAATGTTGCAACCTATGACACGACTCTATGTTGCCTAATCACACTTTATCATGTCAAAATGATATTCATTTACCTTCCACCTAACTAAAAGAGATCATATATGTAGAAGGATCATCTGAACAAAGCTATCCCTATGGATCGAGCTCTACTTTTTAACTCAACCAAACTAGTCCATGGCGAGTTCACCAATGGACATATCTTTGCGATTAAGGAAAAATGATAATTTTGCGACTTATAACATGACTCTAAGCTGCCTTAGAGCTCTTTCTCTTGTCAAAATGACATTATGTTGCCTTGCACCTAGCTAAAAGACATCACATGTGAAGAAGGATCATATGAATATGGGTAGCTCCAAGAATCAAGTTCGATGTCATAATTCTACCAAAGTAATTCATGATGGGTTCACCAATAGAGATGGCTTTGAGATTAACGCAAAATCATAATGTTGCAACCTATGACACGACTCTATGTTGCCTAATCACACTTTATCATGTCAAAATGATATTCCTTTACCTTACACCTAACTAAAAGAGATCATATATGTAGAAGGATCATATGAATATAGCTATCCCTATGGATCAAGCTCTACTTTTTAACTCAACCAAACTAGTTCATGGCGAGTTCACCAATGGACATATCTTTGCGATTAAGGCAAAATGATAATGTTGCGACTTATAACATGACTCTAAGCTGCCTTAGAGCTCTTTCTCTTGTCAAAATGACATTATGTAACCTTGCACCTAGCTAAAAGACATCACATGTGAAGAAGTATCATATGAATATGGGTAGCTCCAAGAATCAAGTTCTATGTCATAATTCTACCAAAGTAATTCCTGATGGGTTCACCAATAGAGATGGCTTTGAGATTAACGCAAAATCATAATGTTGCAACCTATGACACGACTCTAAGTTGCCTAAGCACACTTTATCATGTCAAAATGATATTCCTTTACCTTACACCTAACTAAAAGAGATCATATATGTAGAAGGATCATATGAACATAGCTATCCTTATGGATCAAGCTCTACTTTTTAACTCAACCAAACTAGTTCATGACGTGTTCACCAATAGAGATATCTTGCCATTAAGACAAAATTATATTGTTGCGACTTATGACACGACTCTAAGTTGCCATAGCACGATTTCTATTGTCAAAATGACATTATTTTTCCTTGTACCTAGTTAAAACACATCACATCTATAGAAGGATCATATAAACATGGGTAGCTCCAAGAATAAAGCTCTACGACATAACACAACCAAACTAGTTCACGACGGGTTCACCAATAGAGATAGCTTTGAGATTAATGCAAAATTATAATGTTGTGACCTATGACATGACTCTATGTTGCATTAGCACACTTTATCATGTCAAAATGATATTATGTTGCTTTCACCTAGCTAAAAGAGATCACATGTGTAGAAGGATCATATGAACATTATTATCGCTAATGATCAAGCTCTACTTCATAACTCAACCAAACTAGATCTTGACGGGTTCTCTAATAGACATGTCTTTGCAATTTAGGCAAAAGTATAATGTTGTGACTTATGACACGACTCTAAGTTGCCTTAGAACACTTTCTCATGTCAAAATGACATAATGTTGCCTTTCACCTAGCTAAAATAGATCACATGTGTAGAAGGATCATATGAACATGGCTAGCTCCAAAAATCAAGCTCGACTTCATAACTCTACCAAAGTAGTTCATGACGGGTTCACCAATAGAGATGACTTTGAGATTAACGCAAAATCATAATGTTGCAACCTATGACACGACTCTAAGTTGCCTAAGCACACTTTATCATGTCAAAATGATATTCCTTTACCTTACACCTAACTAAAAGAGATCATATATGTAGAAGGATCATATGAACATAGCTATCCTTATGGATCAAGCTCTACTTTTTAACTCAACCAAACTAGTTCATGACGTGTTCACCAATAGAGATATCTTGCCATTAAGACAAAATTATATTGTTGCGACTTATGACACGACTCTAAGTTGCCATATCACTCTTTCGATTGTCAAAATGACATTATTTTGCCTTGCACCTAGCTAAAACACATCACATCTATAGAAGGATCATATAAACATGGGTAGCTCCAAGAACAAAGCTCTACGACATAACAAAACCAAACTAGTTCACGACGGGTTCACCAATAGAGATAGCTTTGAGATTAATGCAAAATTATAATGTTGTGACCTATGACATGACTCTATGTTGCATTAGCACACTTTATCATGTCAAAATGATATTATGATGCTTTCACCTAGCTAAAAGAGATCACATGTGTAGAAGGATCATATGAACATTATTATCGCTAAGGATCAAGCTCTACTTCATAACTCAACCAAACTAGATCTTGACGGGTTCTCTAATAGACATATCTTTGCAATTTAGGCAAAAGTATAATGTTGTGACTTATGACACGACTCTAAGTTGCCTTAGAACACTTTCTCATATCAAATGACATAATGTTGCCTTTCACCTAGCTAAAATAGATCACATGTGTAGAAGGATCATATGAACATGGCTAGCTCCAAAAATCAAGCTCGACTTCATAACTCTACCAAAGTAGTTCATGACGGGTTCACCAATAGAGATGACTTTGAGATTAACGCAAAATCATAATGTTGCAACCTATGACACGACTCTAAGTTGCCTAAGCACACTTTATCATGTCAAAATGATATTCCTTTACCTTACGCCTAACTAAAAGACATCATATATGTAGAAGGATAATATGAACATAGCTATCCCTATGTATCAAGCTCTACTTTTTAACTCAACCAAACTAGTTCATGACGTTTTCAACAATAGAGATATCTTGCCATTAAGACAAAATTATATTGTTGCGACTTATGACACGACTCTAAGTTGCCATATCACTCTTTCGATTGTCAAAATGACATTATTTTGCCTTGCACCTAGCTAAAACACATCACATCTATAGAAGGATCATATAAACATGGGTAGCTCCAAGAACAAAGCTCTACGACATAACAAAACCAAACTAGTTCACGACGGGTTCACCAATAGAGATAGCTTTGAGATTAATGCAAAATTATAATGTTGTGACCTATGACATGACTCTATGTTGCATTAGCACACTTTATCATGTCAAAATGATATTATGTTGGTTTCACCTAGCTAAAAGAGATCACATGTGTAGAAGGATCATATGAACATTATTATCGCTAAGGATCAAGCTCTACTTCATAACTCAACCAAACTAGATCTTGACGGGTTCTCTAATAGACATATCTTTGCAATTTAGGCAGAAGTATAATGTTGTGACTTATGACACGACTCTAAGTTACCTTAGAACATTTTCTCATATCAAAATGACATAATGTTGCCTTTCACCTAGCTAAAATAGATCACATGTGCAGAAGGATCATATGAACATGGCTAGCTCCAAAAATCAAGCTCTACTTCATAACTCTACCAAAGTAGTTCATGACAGGTTCACCAATATAGAGGTTTTGAGATTCATAAAATCATAATGTTGCAACCTATCACACAACTCTAAGTTGCCTAAGCACACTTTATCATGTCAAAATGATATTCATTTACCTTCCACCTAACTAAAAGAGATCATATATGTAGAAGGATCATCTGAACAAAGCTATCCCTATGGATCGAGATCTACTTTTTAACTCAACCAAACAAGTCCATGGCGAGTTCACCAATGGACATATCTTTGCGATTAAGGAAAAACGATAATGTTGCGACTTATAACATGACTCAAAGCTGCCTTAGAGCTCTTTCTCTTATCAAAATGACATTATGTTGCCTTGCACCTAGCTAAAAGACATCACATGTGAAGAAGGATCATATGAATATGGGTAGCTCCAAGAATCAAGTTCTATGTCATAATTCTACCAAAGTAATTCATGATGGGTTCACCAATAGAGATGGCTTTGAGATTAACGCAAAATCATAATGTTGCAACCTATCACACAACTCTAAGTTGCCTAAGCACACTTTATCATGTCAAAATGATATTCATTTACCTTCCACCTAACTAAAAGAGATCATATATGTAGAAGGATCATCTGAACAAAGCTATCCCTATGGATCGAGCTCTACTTTTTAACTCAACCAAACTAGTCCATGGCGAGTTCACCAATGGACATATCTTTGCGATTAAGGAAAAATGATAATTTTGCGACTTATAACATGACTCTAAGCTGCCTTAGAGCTCTTTCTCTTGTCAAAATGACATTATGTTGCCTTGCACCTAGCTAAAAGACATCACATGTGAAGAAGGATCATATGAATATGGGTAGCTCCAAGAATCAAGTTCTATGTCATAATTCTACCAAAGTAATTCCTGATGGGTTCACCAATAGAGATGGCTTTGAGATTAACGCAAAATCATAATGTTGCAACCTATGACACGACTCTAAGTTACCTAAGCACACTTTATCATGTCAAAATGATATTCCTTTACCTTACACCTAACTAAAAGAGATCATATATGTAGAAGGATCATATGAATATAGCTATCCCTATGGATCAAGCTCTACTTTTTAACTCAACCAAACTAGTTCATGACGTGTTCACCAATAGAGATATCTTGCCATTAAGACAAAATTATATTGTTGCGACTTATGACACGACTCTAAGTTGCCATAGCACTCTTTCTATTGTCAAAATGACATTATTTTTCCTTGTACCTAGCTAAAACACATCACATCTATAGAAGGATCATATAAACATGGGTAGCTCCAAGAATAAAGCTCTACGACATAACACAACCAAACTAGTTCACGACGGGTTCACCAATAGAGATAGCTTTGAGATTAATGCAAAATTATAATGTTGTGACCTATGACATGACTCTATGTTGCATTAGCACACTTTATCATGTCAAAATGATATTATGTTGCTTTCACCTAGCTAAAAGAGATCACATGTGTAGAAGGATCATATGAACATTTCTCTCTCTAATGATCAAGCTCTACTTCATAACTCAACCAAACTAGATCTTGACGGGTTCTCTAATAGACATGTCTTTGCAATTTAGGCAAAAGTATAATGTTGTGACTTATGACACGACTCTAAGTTGCCTTAGAACACTTTCTCATGTCAAAATGACATAATGTTGCCTTTCACCTAGCTAAAATAGATCACATGTGTAGAAGGATCATATGAACATGGCTAGCTCCAAAAATCAAGCTCGACTTCATAACTCTACCAAAGTAGTTCATGACGGGTTCACCAATAGAGATGACTTTGAGATTAACGCAAAATCATAATGTTGCAACCTATGACACGACTCTAAGTTGCCTAAGCACACTTTATCATGTCAAAATGATATTCCTTTACCTTACACCTAACTAAAAGAGATCATATATGTAGAAGGATAATATGAACATAGATATCCCTATGGATCAAGCTCTACTTTTTAACTCAACCAAACTAGTTCATGACGTTTTCACCAATAGAGATATCTTGCCATTAAGACAAAATTATATTGTTGCGACTTATGACACGACTCTAAGTTGCCATATCACTCTTTCGATTGTCAAAATGACATTATTTTGCCTTGCACCTAGCTAAAACACATCACATCTATAGAAGGATCATATAAACATGGGTAGCTCCAAGAATAAAGCTCTACGACATAACACAACCAAACTAGTTCACGACGGGTTCACCAATAGAGATAGCTTTGAGATTAATGCAAAATTATAATGTTCTGACCTATGACATGACTCTATGTTGCATTAGCACACTTTATCATGTCAAAATGATATTATGTTGCTTTCACCTAGCTAAAAGAGATCACATGTGTAGAAGGATCATATGAACATTATTATCGCTAATGATCAAGCTCTACTTCATAACTCAACCAAACTAGATCTTGACGGGTTCTCTAATAGACATGTCTTTGCAATTTAGGCAAAAGTATAATGTTGTGACTTATGACACGACTCTAAGTTGCCTTATAACACTTTCTCATGTCAAAATGACATAATGTTGCCTTTCACCTAGCTAAAATAGATCACATGTGTAGAAGGATCATATGAACATGGCTAGCTCCAAAAATCAAGCTCGACTTCATAACTCTACCAAAGTAGTTCATGACGGGTTCACCAATAGAGATGACTTTGAGATTAACGCAAAATCATAATGTTGCAACATATGACACGACTCTAAGTTGCCTAAGCACACTTTATCATGTCAAAATGATATTCCTTTACCTTCCACCTAACTAAAAGACATCATATATGTAGAAGGATAATATGAACATAGCTATCCCTATGGATCAAGCTCTACTTTTTAACTCAACCAAACTAGTTCATGACGTTTTCACCAATAGAGATATCTTGCCATTAAGACAAAATTATATTGTTGCGACTTATGACACGACTCTAAGTTGCCATATCACTCTTTCGATTGTCAAAATGACATTATTTTGCCTTGCACCTAGCTAAAACACATCACATCTATAGAAGGATCATATAAACATGGGTAGCTCCAAGAATAAAGCTCTACGACATAACACAACATAACTAGTTCACGACGGGTTCACCAATAGAGATAGCTTTGAGATTAATGCAAAATTATAATGTTGTGACCTATGACATGACTCTATGTTGCATTAGCACACTTTATCATGTCAAAATGATATTATGTTGCTTTCACCTAGCTAAAAGAGATCACATGTGTAGAAGGATCATATGAACATTATTATCGCTAATGATCAAGCTCTACTTCATAACTCAACCAAACTAGATCTTGACGGGTTCTCTAATAGACATGTCTTTGCAATTTAGGCAAAAGTATAATGTTGTGACTTATGACACGACTCTAAGTTGCCTTAGAACACTTTCTCATGTCAAAATGACATAATGTTGCCTTTCACCTAGCTAAAATAGATCACATGTGTAGAAGGATCATATGAACATGGCTAGCTCCAAAAATCAAGCTCGACTTCATAACTCTACCAAAGTAGTTCATGACGGGTTCACCAATAGAGATGACTTTGAGATTAACGCAAAATCATAATGTTGCAACATATGACACGACTCTAAGTTGCCTAAGCACACTTTATCATGTCAAAATGATATTCCTTTACCTTCCACCTAACTAAAAGACATCATATATGTAGAAGGATAATATGAACATAGCTATCCCTATGTATCAAGCTCTACTTTTTAACTCAACCAAACTAGTTCATGACGTTTTCACCAATAGAGATATCTTGCCATTAAGACAAAATTATATTGTTGCGACTTATGACACGACTCTAAGTTGCCATATCACTCTTTCGATTGTCAAAATGACATTATTTTGCCTTGCACCTAGCTAAAACACATCACATCTATAGAAGGATCATATAAACATGGGTAGCTCCAAGAATAAAGCTCTACGACATAACACAACCAAACTAGTTCACGACGGGTTCACCAATAGAGATAGCTTTGAGATTAATGCAAAATTATAATGTTCTGACCTATGACATGACTCTATGTTGCATTAGCACACTTTATCATGTCAAAATGATATTATGTTGCTTTCACCTAGCTAAAAGAGATCACATGTGTAGAAGGATCATATGAACATTATTATCGCTAATGATCAAGCTCTACTTCATAACTCAACCAAACTAGATCTTGACGGGTTCTCTAATAGACATGTCTTTGCAATTTAGGCAAAAGTATAATGTTGTGACTTATGACACGACTCTAAGTTGCCTTATAACACTTTCTCATGTCAAAATGACATAATGTTGCCTTTCACCTAGCTAAAATAGATCACATGTGTAGAAGGATCATATGAACATGGCTAGCTCCAAAAATCAAGCTCGACTTCATAACTCTACCAAAGTAGTTCATGACGGGTTCACCAATAGAGATGACTTTGAGATTAACGCAAAATCATAATGTTGCAACATATGACACGACTCTAAGTTGCCTAAGCACACTTTATCATGTCAAAATGATATTCCTTTACCTTCCACCTAACTAAAAGACATCATATATGTAGAAGGATAATATGAACATAGCTATCCCTATGGATCAAGCTCTACTTTTTAACTCAACCAAACTAGTTCATGACGTTTTCACCAATAGAGATATCTTGCCATTAAGACAAAATTATATTGTTGCGACTTATGACACGACTCTAAGTTGCCATATCACTCTTTCGATTGTCAAAATGACATTATTTTGCCTTGCACCTAGCTAAAACACATCACATCTATAGAAGGATCATATAAACATGGGTAGCTCCAAGAATAAAGCTCTACGACATAACACAACATAACTAGTTCACGACGGGTTCACCAATAGAGATAGCTTTGAGATTAATGCAAAATTATAATGTTGTGACCTATGACATGACTCTATGTTGCATTAGCACACTTTATCATGTCAAAATGATATTATGTTGCTTTCACCTAGCTAAAAGAGATCACATGTGTAGAAGGATCATATGAACATTATTATCGCTAATGATCAAGCTCTACTTCATAACTCAACCAAACTAGATCTTGACGGGTTCTCTAATAGACATGTCTTTGCAATTTAGGCAAAAGTATAATGTTGTGACTTATGACACGACTCTAAGTTGCCTTAGAACACTTTCTCATGTCAAAATGACATAATGTTGCCTTTCACCTAGCTAAAATAGATCACATGTGTAGAAGGATCATATGAACATGGCTAGCTCCAAAAATCAAGCTCGACTTCATAACTCTACCAAAGTAGTTCATGACGGGTTCACCAATAGAGATGACTTTGAGATTAACGCAAAATCATAATGTTGCAACATATGACACGACTCTAAGTTGCCTAAGCACACTTTATCATGTCAAAATGATATTCCTTTACCTTCCACCTAACTAAAAGACATCATATATGTAGAAGGATAATATGAACATAGCTATCCCTATGTATCAAGCTCTACTTTTTAACTCAACCAAACTAGTTCATGACGTTTTCACCAATAGAGATATCTTGCCATTAAGACAAAATTATATTGTTGCGACTTATGACACGACTCTAAGTTGCCATATCACTCTTTCGATTGTCAAAATGACATTATTTTGCCTTGCACCTAGCTAAAACACATCACATCTATAGAAGGATCATATAAACATGGGTAGCTCCAAGAATAAAGCTCTACGACATAACAAAACCAAACTAGTTCACGACGGGTTCACCAATAGAGATAGCTTTGAGATTAATGCAAAATTATAATGTTGTGACCTATTACATGACTCTATGTTGCATTAGCACACTTTATCATGTCAAAATGATATTATGTTGCTTTCACCTAGCTAAAAGAGATCACATGTGTAGAAGGATCATATGAACATTATTATCGCTAATGATCAAGCTCTACTTCATAACTCAACCAAACTAGATCTTGACGGGTTCTCTAATAGACATGTCTTTGCAATTTAGGCAAAAGTATAATGTTGTGACTTATGACACGACTCTAAGTTGCCTTAGAACACTTTCTCATGTCAAAATGACATAATGTTGCCTTTCACCTAGCTAAAATAGATCACATGTGTAGAAGGATCATATGAACATGGCTAGCTCCAAAAATCAAGCTCGACTTCATAACTCTACCAAAGTAGTTCATGACGGGTTCACCAATAGAGATGACTTTGAGATTAACGCAAAATCATAATGTTGCAACCTATGACACGACTCTAAGTTGCCTAAGCACACTTTATCATGTCAAAATGATATTCCTTTACCTTACACCTAACTAAAAGAGATCATATATGTAGAAGGATAATATGAACATAGATATCCCTATGGATCAAGCTCTACTTTTTGACTCAACCAAACTAGTTCATGACGTTTTCACCAATAGAGATATCTTGCTATTAAGACAAAATTATATTGTTGCGAATTATGACACGACTCTAAGTTGCCATATCACTCTTTCGATTGTCAAAATGACATTATTTTGCCTTGCACCTAGCTAAAACACATCACATCTATAGAAGGATCATATAAACATGGGTAGCTCCAAGAATAAAGCTCTACGACATAACACAACCAAACTAGTTCACGACGGGTTCACCAATAGAGATAGCTTTGAGATTAATGCAAAATTATAATGTTATGACCTATGACATGACTCTATGTTGCATTAGCACACTTTATCATGTCAAAATGATATTATGATGCTTTCACCTAGCTAAAAGAGATCACATGTGTAGAAGGATCATATGAACATTATTATCGCTAATGATCAAGCTCTACTTCATAACTCAACCAAACTAGATCTTGACGGGTTCTCTAATAGACATGTCTTTGCAAGTTAGGCAAAAGTATAATGTTGTGACTTATGACACGACTCTAAGTTGCCTTAGAACACTTTCTCATGTCAAAATGACATAATGTTGCCTTTCACCTAGCTAAAATAGATCACATGTGTAGAAGGATCATATGAACATGGCTAGCTCCAAAAATCAAGCTCGACTTCATAACTCTACCAAAGTAGTTCATGACGGGTTCACCAATAGAGATGACTTTGAGATTAACGCAAAATCATAATGTTGCAACCTATGACACGACTCTAAGTTGCCTAAGCACACTTTATCATGTCAAAATAATATTCCTTTACCTTACACCTAACTAAAAGACATCATATATGTAGAAGGATAATATGAACATAGCTATCCCTATGTATCAAGCTCTACTTTTTAACTCAACCAAACTAGTTCATGACGTTTTCACCAATAGAGATATCTTGCCATTAAGACAAAATTATATTGTTGCGACTTATGACACGACTCTAAGTTGCCATATCACTCTTTCGATTGTCAAAATGACATTATTTTGCCTTGCACCTAGCTAAAACACATCACATCTATAGAAGGATCATATAAACATGGGTAGCTCCAAGAATAAAGCTCTACGACATAACACAACCAAACTAGTTCACGACGGGTTCACCAATAGAGATAGCTTTGAGATTAATGCAAAATTATAATGTTATGACCTATGACATGACTCTATGTTGCATTAGCACACTTTATCATGTCAAAATGATATTATGTTGCTTTCACCTAGCTAAAAGAGATCACATGTGTAGAAGGATCATATGAACATTATTATCGCTAATGATCAAGCTCTACTTCATAACTCAACCAAACTAGATCTTGACGGGTTCTCTAATAGACATGTCTTTGCAAGTTAGGCAAAAGTATAATGTTGTGACTTATGACACGACTCTAAGTTGCCTTAGAACACTTTCTCATGTCAAAATGACATAATGTTGCCTTTCACCTAGCTAAAATAGATCACATGTGTAGAAGGATCATATGAACATGGCTAGCTCCAAAAATCAAGCTCGACTTCATAACTCTACCAAAGTAGTTCATGACGGGTTCACCAATAGAGATGACTTTGAGATTAACGCAAAATCATAATGTTGCAACCTATGACACGACTCTAAGTTGCCTAAGCACACTTTATCATGTCAAAATGATATTCCTTTACCTTACACCTAACTAAAAGACATCATATATGTAGAAGGATAATATGAACATAGCTATCCCTATGTATCAAGCTCTACTTTTTAACTCAACCAAACTAGTTCATGATGTTTTCACCAATAGAGATATCTTGCCATTAAGACAAAATTATATTGTTGCGACTTATGACACGACTCTAAGTTGCCATATCACTCTTTCGATTGTCAAAATGACATTATTTTGCCTTGCACCTAGCTAAAACACATCACATCTATAGAAGGATCATATAAACATGGGTAGCTCCAAGAATAAAGCTCTACGACATAACAAAACCAAACTAGTTCACGACGGGTTCACCAATAGAGATAGCTTTGAGATTAATGCAAAATTATAATGTTGTGACCTATTACATGACTCTATGTTGCATTAGCACACTTTATCATGTCAAAATGATATTATGTTGCTTTCACCTAGCTAAAAGAGATCACATGTGTAGAAGGATCATATGAACATTATTATCGCTAATGATCAAGCTCTACTTCATAACTCAACCAAACTAGATCTTGACGGGTTCTCTAATAGACATGTCTTTGCAATTTAGGCAAAAGTATAATGTTGTGACTTATGACACGACTCTAAGTTGCCTTAGAACACTTTCTCATGTCAAAATGACATAATGTTGCCTTTCACCTAGCTAAAATAGATCACATGTGTAGAAGGATCATATGAACATGGCTAGCTCCAAAAATCAAGCTCGACTTCATAACTCTACCAAAGTAGTTCATGACGGGTTCACCAATAGAGATGACTTTGAGATTAACGCAAAATCATAATGTTGCAACCTATGACACGACTCTAAGTTGCCTAAGCACACTTTATCATGTCAAAATGATATTCCTTTACCTTACACCTAACTAAAAGAGATCATATATGTAG
Organism: Lepidium sativum; assembly: GCA_023374145.1. Classification (NCBI taxonomy): domain Eukaryota; kingdom Viridiplantae; phylum Streptophyta; class Magnoliopsida; order Brassicales; family Brassicaceae; genus Lepidium; species Lepidium sativum. Next base: position 4,112 of record JAKUCM010009380.1, on the reverse strand, counting down.
AAGGATAATATGAACATAGATATCCCTATGGATCAAGCTCTACTTTTTGACTCAACCAAACTAGTTCATGACGTTTTCACCAATAGAGATATCTTGCTATTAAGACAAAATTATATTGTTGCGAATTATGACACGACTCTAAGTTGCCATATCACTCTTTCGATTGTCAAAATGACATTATTTTGCCTTGCACCTAGCTAAAACACATCACATCTATAGAAGGATCATATAAACATGGGTAGCTCCAAGAATAAAGCTCTACGACATAACACAACCAAACTAGTTCACGACGGGTTCACCAATAGAGATAGCTTTGAGATTAATGCAAAATTATAATGTTATGACCTATGACATGACTCTATGTTGCATTAGCACACTTTATCATGTCAAAATGATATTATGATGCTTTCACCTAGCTAAAAGAGATCACATGTGTAGAAGGATCATATGAACATTATTATCGCTAATGATCAAGCTCTACTTCATAACTCAACCAAACTAGATCTTGACGGGTTCTCTAATAGACATGTCTTTGCAAGTTAGGCAAAAGTATAATGTTGTGACTTATGACACGACTCTAAGTTGCCTTAGAACACTTTCTCATGTCAAAATGACATAATGTTGCCTTTCACCTAGCTAAAATAGATCACATGTGTAGAAGGATCATATGAACATGGCTAGCTCCAAAAATCAAGCTCGACTTCATAACTCTACCAAAGTAGTTCATGACGGGTTCACCAATAGAGATGACTTTGAGATTAACGCAAAATCATAATGTTGCAACCTATGACACGACTCTAAGTTGCCTAAGCACACTTTATCATGTCAAAATGATATTCCTTTACCTTACACCTAACTAAAAGACATCATATATGTAGAAGGATAATATGAACATAGCTATCCCTATGTATCAAGCTCTACTTTTTAACTCAACCAAACTAGTTCATGACGTTTTCACCAATAGAGATATCTTGCCATTAAGACAAAATTATATTGTTGCGACTTATGACACGACTCTAAGTTGCCATATCACTCTTTCGATTGTCAAAATGACATTATTTTGCCTTGCACCTAGCTAAAACACATCACATCTATAGAAGGATCATATAAACATGGGTAGCTCCAAGAATAAAGCTTCTACGACATAACAAAACCAAACTAGTTCACGACGGGTTCACCAATAGAGATAGCTTTGAGATTAATGCAAAATTATAATGTTGTGACCTATTACATGACTCTATGTTGCATTAGCACACTTTATCATGTCAAAATGATATTATGTTGCTTTCACCTAGCTAAAAGAGATCACATGTGTAGAAGGATCATATGAACATTATTATCGCTAATGATCAAGCTCTACTTCATAACTCAACCAAACTAGATCTTGACGGGTTCTCTAATAGACATGTCTTTGCAATTTAGGCAAAAGTATAATGTTGTGACTTATGACACGACTCTAAGTTGCCTTAGAACACTTTCTCATGTCAAAATGACATAATGTTGCCTTTCACCTAGCTAAAATAGATCACATGTGTAGAAGGATCATATGAACATGGCTAGCTCCAAAAATCAAGCTCGACTTCATAACTCTACCAAAGTAGTTCATGACGGGTTCACCAATAGAGATGACTTTGAGATTAACGCAAAATCATAATGTTGCAACCTATGACACGACTCTAAGTTGCCTAAGCACACTTTATCATGTCAAAATGATATTCCTTTACCTTACACCTAACTAAAAGACATCATATATGTAGAAGGATAATATGAACATAGATATCCCTATGGATCAAGCTCTACTTTTTAACCTCCAACCAAACTAGTTCATGACGTTTTCACCAATAGAGATATCTTGCCATTAAGACAAAATTATATTGTTGCGAATTATGACACGACTCTAAGTTGCCATATCACTCTTTCGATTGTCAAAATGACATTATTTTGCCTTGCACCTAGCTAAAACACATCACATCTATAGAAGGATCATATAAACATGGGTAGCTCCAAGAATAAAGCTCTACGACATAACACAACCAAACTAGTTCACGACGGGTTCACCAATAGAGATAGCTTTGAGATTAATGCAAAATTATAATGTTGTGACCTATGACATGACTCTATGTTGCATTAGCACACTTTATCATGTCAAAATGATATTATGATGCTTTCACCTAGCTAAAAGAGATCACATGTGTAGAAGGATCATATGAACATTATTATCGCTAAGGATCAAGCTCTACTTCATAACTCAACCAAACTAGATCTTGACGGGGTTCTCCTAATAGACATGTCTTTGCAATTTAGGCAAAAGTATAAATGTTGTGACTTATGACACGACTCTAAGTTGCCTTAGAACACTTTCTCATGTCACAATCTGACAATAATGTTGCCTTTCACCTAGCTAAAATAGATCACATGTGTAGAAGGATCATATGAACATGGCTAGCTCCAAAAATCAAGCTCGACTTCATAACTCTACCAAAGTAGTTGCATGACGGGATTCACCCCAATAGAGATGACTTTGAGATTAACTCAAAATCATAATGTTGCAACATATGACACGACTCTAAGTTGCCTAAGCCACACTTTATCATGTCAAAATGATATTCCTTTACCTTCAACCTAACTAAAAGACATCATATATGTAGAAGGATAATATGAACATAGCCTATCCCTATGGATCGAGCTCTACTTTTTAACTCAACCAAACTAGTTCATGACGTTTTCACCAATAGAGATATCTTGCCATTAAGACAAAATTATATTGTTGCGACTTATGACATGACTCTAAGTTGCCATATCACTCTTTCGATTGTCAAAATGACATTATTTTGCCTTGCACCTAGCTAAAACACATCACATCTATAGAAGGATCATATAAACATGGGTAGCTCCAAGAATAAAGCTCTACGACATAACACAACATAACTAGTTCACGACGGGTTCACCAATAGAGATAGCTTTGAGATTAATGCAAAATTATAATGTTGTGACCTATGACATGACTCTATGTTGCATTAGCACACTTTATCATGTCAAAATGATATTATGTTTGCTTTTCACCTAGCTAAAAGAGATCACATGTGTAGAAGGATCATATGAACATTATTATCGCTAATAGATCAAGCTCTACTTCATAACTCAACCAAACTAGATCTTGACGGGTTCTCTAATAGACATGTCTTTGCAATTTAGGCAAAAGTATAATGTTGTGACTTATGACACGACTCTAAGTTGCCTTATAACACTTTCTCATGTCAAAATGACATAATGTTGCCTTTTCACCTAGCTAAAATAGATCACATGTGTAGAAGGATCATATGAACATGGCTAGCTCCAAAAATCAAGCTCGACTTCATAACTCTACCAAAGTAGTTCATGACGGGTTCACCAATAGAGATGACTTTGAGATTACGCAAAATCATAATGTTGGCAACATATGACACGACTCTAAGTTGCCTAAGCACACTTTATCATGTCAAAATGATATTCCTTTACCTTTCCACCTAACTAAAAGACATCATATATGTAGAAGGATAATATGAACATAGCTATCCCTATGGATCAAGCTCTACTTTTTAACTCAACCAAACTAGTTCATGACGTTTTCACCCAATAGCAGATATCTTGCCATTTAAGACAAAATTATATTGTTGCGACTTATGACACGACTCTAAGTTGCCATATCACTCTTTCGATTGTCAAAATGACATTATTTTGCCTTGCACCTAGCTAAAAACACAATCACATCTATAGAAGGATCATATAAACATGGGTAGCTCCAAGAATAAAGCTCTACGACATAACACAACATAACTAGTTCACGACGGGTTCACCAATAGAGATAGCTTTGAGATTAATGCAAAATTATAATGTTGTGACCTATGACATGACTCTATGTTGCATTAGCAACACTTTATCATGTCAAAATGATATTATGTTGCTTTCTACCTAGCTAAAAGAGATCACATGTGTAGAAGGATCATATGAACATTATTATCGCTAATGATCAAGCTCTACTTCATAACTCACCAAACTAGATCTTGACGGGTTCTCTAATAGACATGTCTTTGCAATTTAGGCAAAAGTATAATGTTGTGACTTATGACACC
>JAKUCM010009379.1:0-13324 GCA_023374145.1 Lepidium sativum | reverse complement strand
CACCATCGAGATTTTATTTCGACCTCGCGAGTTCCCTCGTGGGCCTATGCCTTACAACATGGAAGGTATTACAGGCCCATTAGAGATAATCATTGATACACACATAAAAAGGACAAAAAGAAGCTAGTAGTTGCGAAATCTTTGTGTTTGTGTGTTTTCTTTTGGTTGTTCTTTAATGTGAGTATTGTGTAAACCTGTTGTGGTGCGGAAGTACTGTGTTGTAATCTCTATCGATCTAGTGGATTTTAGGAGTTAGAAGACTCCCATAAAGTTCTCTTTGTCATCTTACGAACAAACAAATCAATATATAGGTGAATATAGCTAAGTGAATAGTAAAACATGCAAATGAGTTTTAAGAGAATAATGTCATCCAAAATGTCATTTTTTATATGTGGTCTTTATTCTAATGGCATGTGATAAGTCTATTAAAGGCGAACATTATAGCACATTTAGGGATTGAGTCATATTGTCAACATTATGTAGACACTTAGCTATTGACAAAAAAAATTATCCTTTTATATCCAACAAGGATATGTCCAATTTCCTTGGTTTTTTGTTGCACAGATTTTCTAAGTTGGTTACAAGTTGTCAGAAAAGTAATATCTTTGGCAATCCGTTGAAAAAATTCAACCCTCTTTCGTTGGAAAATCTGTTACAATTTGTATCAAATCTCAGATGGAATTTACTATCATATACTCTCTCCGTTCTAAAATATATGATGTTTTCGGAAAAATAATTTCTTTCAAATTATTTGATGTTTTCAATTTTCAATAAAATATAATTATATTTTCATTTCATTCTTTTAATCATTTGTATTTTTCAGATTAATTTCTAATTGATTGAATAATTATTACACAGATTAAAAGTACATTTTAGTTGAAACATTCAAATATTAAATAGTTTTTTAATTGGTATGAAAAACTTAAAACATTATATCTTTTGGAATGGAGGGAGTATTTTGGAAGCATCTCCAATAGATATTTCGTTGCAGAAACTGAATAAAATCACAGGTAAGAAACAGACAGAAGTCAAGAAAACAAGTGAAACAGAAGTCAAGAAACAAACAAAAGTCATGAAAACAAGTGAAACAGAATACAAAACAAAAGAAAATTGAAATGAGTTTTAGATAACTTCAAACATACAAAGCATGTTTGTGGTTTGCATCGATCACTGAAAATAGAATACAAACCACAAAAAGGAATTTACCATCAATTCATTGAAGGTAAGAAATGGTTTTTGGTAGCTTCAACCTCCCATCACTACAAGAGAACATGGGTTTTACAATTCCCATTTTCGTCCCTAAATCGTTGTAAAGGCCTTTTACAACGAATTAGGGAAGCCACGTGGTTCGTCGTGTCTTGCACATCGTAAGCCAAAAAATGTCGTAAAATCGTTGTAAAAATTAACAACGCAATAATAACGTTGTTAAAACGTCGTAAAATAGGTGTTGTAAAAACGTTTTTAAATTAAGAGTGCGTTGTAAAGTCGATGGAAAACTTTCCGTTGTAAGTTGGTTGTAAACTTAGCAAGCAATTTACAACGTTTTATATACAACTAAGTAGAGACGAAATATTTTACAACGTATTAAACTCGAAAGTTGTTACAACGTATTAACATCGAAAACTTTACAACTAACTAAAGGCAAAAATTGTACAACTATTTAAAGACGAAAACGTTTACAACTACTTAAGGACGAAACTTTAACAACTATTTTACAACAAAATTATTTACAACTATTTAAAGATGAATATTTTACATCGATTTAGGGACTAAAGTTTGTTATTTAATTTTTTAAATAAAATTGTGAAATTTAATATTTTGTATTTAAATAAAAATATGAAATGAATAAATTAAAATTATAATATAAAACTAAAATATAAAATTAAAATGTTTTTACAAAATTTAATTACAAATTACAAAATATTTAATGGAGTAATTCGTTGAACATGTCAGAGCTACGGTCGTCCTGATCTTTAGCTACCCGCTCGTTCAAATCGACCTCGACATTCTCCGTAGGCCTAATCCCGAGGTTCCGACGTCTAAGCTCCAAAGCCGCAGATGCATGTGGATTGCCTGCCACCAAGTATCCATCATGGATTCCATGGCTGCGAATTTTTCATCCGTTGTTTGCTTTAGCGAAGCAATTTCCGCATGAGATTCCTGCAACTGAGTACGGAGTGAGCTTTCGCCTATCCAGTTAGAAGTGACTCTCTGGACATCTTGGGCAGATCCTATTCCAATAATCCGTCTTTTTTTTGTTGGAGCGATCTACAAAAAAGATTTGTCAGGAAAAAAATATTATATAAATTAAATTATTTAATTTAATACCTGCTTATAAATCGCGTTGATCTCCGGAGCACTCAATTCGACAGGTGTACCGTTGGTGGATTCCTGGGAAAGCTGCGTTTGACGCTCCTGAACCGCAGCTTCAACCTGGCTGTGTAGCAGCTCACACCGTGGATCGACGAAGACGCCAAATTTCTTCTTATGAGTTGCGGCATAAAGTTCTGGAAGCGTACGAATCTGTCCTGTTCTATCCGCCTAATAAAATAAATTTTAAATTAAATATTAATTTATGTTAGTAAATATTATAAATGGAAAAAGTAATTTTAAAAAGTACTTACGATTTGTATTGCTACTCCGCCAAAAGGCATTTGGCCCGCAGTGTGCGGCATTGCGACTCGTAAGCCGTCGGGACCAATCGTCTTCCGGGAGGAGGAACACTGAGCATCTCTCCTCACAGCTGAAGGCTCTATCCAGTAACTCTTCAGTCCATCCTAACAAGCGTTGGTCATGAATGTCGGTTTCCCGCCATCTCCCTTCACCTCCCACTCCATTTTCCAGTCCGAGACTATGTTAATAAGCCGCTTCATGGATTTGCGGTTGAATTCATGTCGGACAGTCTTGTTGATAGAGACGTCCCAATTCCAACGTTGCTAGTAGTTTTAGTAATTAATTAATTTATTATTATATATTATAGTATGTTGAATAAAAAAAATTAATGTTAAAATAAAAATTACCGCAAAAATCTTGAACCACGTTATGCGAATATAATGTGGTGTTGATTTCCAATTTGGAGTCGCTTCCACAAAATAGCTTTTGATGCATTCTGTGATGGTTCGTCCCACTTTGCTATCAACACCGAACCTGAAATTGTTTTACTATATATTATTAGTAATTTAATTATACATGCTTAAATTAAGTATGTAAATTAAATTAAATATGTATCAATAGGTTCCGGTAGGACGATCGATGTGTAGATGCGACAAATTCTCGCGGTTTGGTGCCACGAGAATATCCTCAACCCGGTATTGCTCATATGGTGCATCAGGCGGCACCAGAAGGTCTGGATGTACCGCAGCATTCGTCGGAGGGGGATCTACGGCCATTTCTGGTGCTGGGGAATTATGCAGTGGTGTATTGCTCTGATGATGTGACCGCGACTGTGTCTCTGGCACAGCCGAGGCAGTAGATGAGGATGCGGTGCCGTGCAACATGTTACTGTAATGGACACGGCGTGTATGCTTACGGGGTGCCATAATTTGTAACTACAAAAGGATGTTCCGTAAATTAGACATTAATTGGATACTCTAAATTCTAAATTCCGTATCTACTACATAATTTCTAAACAACCTACGTTATTCTAAATCCTAAATTTGCCAAAAAAAAATTGTAGAGAGAAGGGAGAGAGGGATACCTTAGAGAGAGATTGTGGAATGGGAAATGATGGAATAATGTTGCAAAATTGTTGTTATATTTATAGGGAATACATGGAGTTGTAAAAAAGTTGGGAATTCATGTAACGTCGTAAAAGAGTTGTAAAATTAGGGTCGAATTTACAACGTATTCGATGTAAAGACTTTGGCAAATGTGGATTCAATGTACCCTTACGGTACAATATATTGAGACGTTATAGTGAATTCAATGGACCAATGGTATAGAACAGAACGTCGTAAACTCGTTGGGAGATAAAAACGTCGTAAAGACGTTGTTAGTTGCCAATGTCTTTACGACGTTTGCTTTGAAAACGTCGTGAAGATGTTGGCAACTAACAACTTCTTTACGACATTTTCTTTCCCGACTTATTTACGACGTTTACTAATAATATTTCAATTAAAATAGTTTATATAATTTATATATTATAAGATATATAATTATATATGGTTTATATTAATTATTATAAATTATATATGGCTTATATAATTTATATCAATTGTAATATGTATAGTATTTTATATAATTTATAAGATTAAAAATGTTGTAAAATCGTTAGGAGCTAAAAACGTCGTAAAGACGTTGTTAGTTGCCAACGATTTTACAACGTTTTTAATAATTTATTTTTTTCTAAGTGTTTATACATCATATAAATCATATAAAATACTATAAAATATTATAAATCCTATCAACCATATAAACTATATTGCAAATATGATATAGTATTATAAATCATATAAATCTTATAATTATATAAATTTTCCAAAGATATAAAAGATTTATAAGATTAAAAACGTTGTAAAATCGTTCGAAGCTAAAAACGTCTTCCTACCATGCTTTAGCTGGAATGCATCAGTCCTCCCAAGACAATATGGGCAAACCAATCTCCCATGTGTTGTCCAACCATATAACATTCAGTAGGCAGGGAAGTCACTTATCGTCCACATAAGCACCGCCCTCATCGTAAAATTTTTTTGGCTAGAACAATCATATGCCCGAACCCCGTGCGTCCATAACTGTTTAAGCTCATGAATCAAAGGTTGCAAAAACACGTCAAGAGATCGTTTCAGATGATTAGGACCAGGAACAAGTATACTTAGGAATAAAAATTCTTTTTCCATGCACATTCCCGGAGGAATGTTATAAGGCGTGAGGATTACTGGCCACAAAGAATATTGTCTACCAGACATTCCAAACGGACTAAAACCATCGGTGCAAAGAGCAAGGTAAACATTCCTAATATTCCTAGCAAAATCTTTGTGTACCGTATTAAAATGTTTCCACGCCTTGGCATTTGAGTGATGATTAATCTCTCCTTCTGTCTGTGTATGCTCTGCATGCCATCTCATCGCAGCTACTGTCCTCTCCGACTGATATAACCTCTTCAATCTATCAGTTATTGGCAAATACCACATCCGTTGATACAGAACCTTCTTACGCCCACTCCCTTGTGTCTTATATCTTGGTTTGTTACAGAACCGACATTCTTGTAACACATCATCATCTTTCCAGTAGATCATACAATTATCTATACAAACATCAATGGTTTTGCACGGCAACCCAAGACTATAGAACATTGTCTTCTGGCAAATACTCTTTGAGCAAGTCAGTCCACATATTCATGCATGACTGAGATGAATTACGTTCTATTTTAATATTCATCATCCTAGCTGCCAATGATAATTTAGACAGACCTTCTCTACACCCCTCGTAGAGAGGCTGGTTTGCAGCATCTAGCATGTCATAAAATCTTTTTGCATCTGAATTGGGTGCCTCAGCAACTATAGGTTGATCAATATTAGTTTCCTGAAATGCGTCTGTGACCATTTCATGCATCCTATCATGCTCTACAACCCCAAGAATCTCATTCTGATAACCAACATCATGCAAATTACTTGATTCACCTATATTAGCATCAACATTCTTAAAATTACTACTACTTGCTTCATCATTTACACGAACGTTATCACCTTCCTCATGGTGAAACCATATGTAATAATGCGGTGTAAACCCTCTATTTAATAGATGATTCCAGACAGTTTCTACTCGAGCAAATTTCGTATTTTTGCATTTCCGACAAGGACATAACATCTTACCCGATTCAACCGTGATTTTGGTTAGACTAGCTTGGTGCATGAATATTTCTGCCTCATTCATAAACTCCTTTGTCACGATTCCGGCAGCATCTCTATGCATATACATCCACTTCCGTTGCTCGAATATATCTCCACCGAAAGACATTTTTTGGGTTTTTCCACAAAACTATCTTTTCCCCTCTACCATGTTTTTTTGTTTTTTGATGTTGTGATTAATGAAGAGAGCCTTCCTCCTTATACAGGCAAAAAATTACCGATGATTTTACAACTTACCGCAAATTACGAGTAAATTACAACACTTGTACCTAACCATAAATATCTAATTTGAAATTACGTCCTCAAATAGTTGTAAAGTTTTTAGTTGTAAATGAGTTGTAAAGTAGAGACGTTTTAGCATCGAAATTTTTAATTTAATAACACCTTTACAACTCCAAATTTAAATATTATTTAAACCTTTTACGTAATAAGAAAAACGTGTTTACCTACTTTGACATTCGATGTTAATTCGATGTAAAGTATAGAGGTCGTAAAAGAGTTGCAAGTTAGGGACTAATTTACAACGAATTGTTTGAGCAATGGGAAAGCGTTGTTAAGGAGTCGTAAAATACCGACTTGTTTACAACGAAAATTTTTGTTGTAATTTTACAACTCCTTTACGACAAAATCTCAAAACGTCGTAAAGGAGTTGCTAATACCTCCTAATTTTATGACGTCCCAAAAACGTTGTAAAAAATGGTTCCTAAATTAATGTTCTCTTGTAGTGCATTCTATAGCGCTTTCATAATCTATTTCTGCTGCATCTATAATGAGTCCTTTTCCAGCACTTGAGCCGCTTTCAGAATTGAGTGGATGTTTTCTCAGCATTGGGCAGTCTCTTACTTTGAGTTGCGTAAGACATGGAAATGGCAGAGGTCTCCAATAAATGTTCTTCAAATCTGGTAGATTTGACAATACTAGAATTTCTAGTTTTTGGAAAGGAACAATACCTGATTCTTCACCTTCATAAGCTTTCTCTTTGGTTATTATTTCTTCCACTTTATCTGTATCCTTAACTATAAGCTGTGTAAGATTTGGAGCAAATATCAGCCACGACAATTCTTTCGACCATTGGCAAGAATTTAGATGAAGCTTAAAGAGACTTGAGAAGAGTGCATTTTTCGGATTCTGCGTGGGAGAAAACATTTCCCTTGTGATGCTTGCAGTATCCATCTTTATCTCAGAAATTGAACATTTTCTTAGCTCGAGTTCACGAACTTTCTCCATACTAGCTAAGCGCCATATGTCTGATGATTCTAATTGACAATCCTGGATTTGAAGAGCTTGTGTACAACACATCATCTTGTGAGAGCTTAAAAAACCATCCAAACCTGAATCAGAATCAATACATATGGTTAGAATTTCTAATTGTTCTAAGCCTTCCAACTCCTCCTTTGTACTATATGTAAATCCTTCTATTGAGTCTTGGTACTGTATGCAACTTTCAAATATAATAACTTCAGTACTTTCAACTTCAGTAGTGCAGAAATCCCAACGATACTCGAAAGTTTACTCGTATATTCCAAATCCAAGTGCAATAGTGATACAACGAGTTTTAATCCTATATCCTATTGTAAGTGTACAACAAACAAAATAGTATTTAGGGATCGAATACACGAAGAACCAAGTTATACTCTCAATTTCTATTGAATAACAAGCTATATCAATCGAATAAAGCAAGTGAATTCTAACAACTTAAATGTGATTGTAATCAAATAATTAAAGTAATTGGATGTCGGGTATTCATTCGGGAATTAGAATTCTTGTTAGGGAAACTGTTCAGGAATTCTCGGCTTGAACATGAATAAAAGCAAACCAACTCTCGTTGAATCTACCCCTATATCGATAACCTAAAGGTCCCAAATCTCGTTGGTTTCAAATTACAAATAAGCTTTATCGTTTGGGTTCAATTACCCACAATCCAACCTAGCATCAACTCTCGTTGGTAGTGAAGGAATTGCTGTTCTAATCTAGTTCTAGTTCTTAACAATCTTCTGGAAGGTTAACAACCTCAAATCATTAACTAGGTGATCAAACTAATTTATGCATTAGATCCGAGTATTAGAAGGAGAATCACCTATTCACTCAATCCTATTTGTTCCCCAACAGTGAATCTAAAACCCTAGAATCCCTAATTCCGATCTAAGTTCTACTCAGACATAGAACAATGAATAAAGCAAAGCATGACGAACTGAAATTGAGATTGCATAAAGAAAGAATAAAGAGGATTCAGAAATTCTTATGAGGTGTGAAGAGATCTTCTTCCTACCTTACAAACTCCAAAACTCTCTGTATTTCTTTCTCCAATATCAAAAGACTGCTCTCCTAAAAAATAGGAAAAAGAGTATTTATATGGCCCAAAACAAGAGCTGAAAATCGCGAAATTAGGTTTCTGCAAAAGGCCTTGATCGATCGATCTTGGGGAATGATGCATCGATATTCTCCAAAACCAAGTCATTCTTCGGATCGTGCGCATAATACTTTCAGATCATTGATCGATCGATCCTTGATAGATCGATCGGTCCTTCCTTTCGTGGAGAATGCCGAAAAATGCTTCAAACCTCTCCAAAGTCCACCTTCAAACATGATTCCCACTCTGAACATTTTTGACCTGAAATCTCAATGAAACATAGACAAATTTCCCAAATATAACTGTAATAATGAGCTCAAAACCGACAAAATATTAGGAACATCAAATAGGTTTCTCAATCTTTGCAACCCAATAGGTATGTATCCTAAAGATGTATCTGAGAGGTTGAAATATTTCAGGGAAACCAACAATGATATCTTATTTGGAATATGAGAGAGAGCATGATTATGTGAAAGATCCAAAACAACCAGCCTCAGCATTGAATCGAGGAATTCACTGGAAATATTATTCAATGTTGTTTTGTTTCCCTGCAAAAATAATGTTGTGAGTTGAAGAAATTCCGGGCTGCCAGAGATATGATGGATTTTGTTAGCCATCAATGATAGTCTCTTCACAACATTCCAATTCTTAAGCTTTGGCACTTCGCTTAAACCAGCACTAGCACGCACAACAAAATGATATTTTTCCTTTCCAAAATCAGATGCGATCCACAATTGCACGAACTTCATCTTCCATTGCGGAAAACTTAGCTGCATTTGAAGTCAAAACATCAATTGCATTATGCCATTCTTGAGTTGTCCGTTTGAATGACATGGCTTCGCCAATGATGGTAAGTGCTAGTGGTAGACCACAACACTTTTTAGCAACCTCCTCCGCAAGCTTTGGTATGTCTAGATGGCTTCCTAACGTGATCTCGCCAACTGTTTTTTGGAACAAATCCAATGCGTCTTCAGGTGATAAGCATTGGACTTCCATCTCAAAATCAACTGCCATGCATCCACAAACTTCTAAAGAACGAGTTGTGTAAACCACTTTACTTCCATTTTCTATATTTGGAAAAGGGACTCCGATTTTTTTCAGATCAATTTTTTCCCATATGTCATCTAGCATCAACACAAACTTCTTTATGCCTAGAACCCTATGTATGTCACATACCTTTTGGTCTTGGTTTTTTGTTCCATTCCTCCCCATCAAGACCTAGTTTCTTTGCAATCGCTTCTTGAATCTCATGGATTTGTAAATCCTTAGATACCACAACCCAAATCACCACACCAAAACCAAAACAAACAATCAGAGCTCACATACTGACTCCCTAATAAATCTAAGTGTCGTCTCATTCGAGAGAATATCGATCAAAAGGCTTAGAGTTCCTACTTCTACTCTTTAGACTACCTTCAGTTTGATTCCATCTCTCTCTTTTCATACGACCAATTCTTACCAGTAAGTTGCTTCATTGGAGTTTTCCTTCAGTAAGCTAATCAGTAAAGTGAAAAAGGTCACGTCATTGGATGTATCCTTAGAGACATCTAATTCACTCTAAAAATTCACAGCGTCATTGGAAAACGTTTACCATAGGCTAACTTAATGCAAAGATTTATATCGACTATCAGAATTTTTTGGCTCAAAATGCCCGAGCATGGTGAAGAGAGATACAAAACCAAACTTACAAGGAACATCTTTCACTGAGTAAAAAGAAGGAACATACCTGATGTATTACCAATTCCCTTGACGAGAGGATTAAGTCAAGTTAGGTGTGAAATCAGCATGAAATCCCCTAAAAGTTGAGATGAGTGTGCTCTGAAACTGAGTGTTGCTTTGTCTCTAGGTTTTCCAATAGTCTAATCGATTCCTGACAAATGCAAAACTAGTGATACTATGTTTAGGATAGTGATAAGGAAATAGAAAATCAAATGATCTAATGTCAGTCTCAAAAGCTCAAAAATACATGAATAAAAGAGGGAAATAGTCTGAAAATCCTAGAATGAAAAGAAACAAAACAGAAAAATCCGTTAGTCAATAAGCGTTCTCCCCCAGACTTACTTTATATCGTCCCGATGTAAAAATAAACCAAAAGGAAGACATATACACACGCATAAGAAATAAAAGTGAACAAAAGAAATAGTCTTAAAGGTAATAAAAATAAAGTGCAATAAAAGTGGGATGTAGATAAGAAGCTACTCAGGGCTCTCGCTGTAGCGGGCGCCTGGTGCTCTGCGGCGGCGAGAAAGACAGTGATCCAGTCTCTGATCATCCTCGTCATCGTCAGACTGATGTCCAGCAACATCTTGTCGGCGGGTAGGTGCAGTAGGTGCGGTAGCATGCTCGTCACGATCGGTGTTAGGTGCACTCATACAAAAGGCAGCTGGGATGTTCCTCAATGCGTTCTAGATGGTCCGCTGAATCGACCTCTTCCTCCTCTTGTTCTCAACCTACCACTCTCTGAACTGCCGATCCGTGAAGTCCGGCGAGTAGTGAGGCAATCCAAGTTCGTCCTCAGGAAACTCAGGAAGCAGAAAGCCAGAAGGTGGAGCGGCAGATACTAGAGGTACAAACTGAGTGGAGGTGGAAGCTCCAGCTCTCCGAGACCGAGCTCGCGGTGCAGTCTCCTGACAAAGGTGGGAGCGTCCCGATTAGCCACACTATCTACGAAATAGGTTTGTTCTGGTCTTGGCCACATCAAATAGTCACCGAGTTGACTCTGTCTGTGCACATCATCGTACTATCGTGACGACTGACCGCGCTGCAGTTTTGAAGATGCTTTGACATTCTATGTATGTTTTCTAGGATTGGAAGTGGATGTGCGAACTATCTACAAAGAAAGAATAAAGACACAACCGATAGAAAGAGTTTGTGAACGAGAAAATTCACAAAAAATCGAAATCTTAGGTGTAAAAATGATCAGTGGTTCGAATTCTCTTTCAAAATTTCCCTAAAAATTCTCCTTCAACCTAACGAGAAATCTCTAACCGAAATTTAACAATCCAAACAGCAAGAGGGGGCCGAACCTATGTAAATATGAGGCATATGTATAAGTTAATCGATGAAAATCAACCAAGAAACCAAGTTCCCCTTTTACCCAATTCATCCTCCAAATCAGATTAAAATTTCAAATTTAGAGGGCATACCTGTGTAGATCAGAGTTATAAACCACAAAATCATATAGAGGACGAGATTTTAAGTTGATTAGGCTTTTGATCGATCCCCGATTTGCTCGTTCGATCTATGATTTTGCGAGCATTGCTCGATCGATCCTTAATTGCTCGGTCGGGCAGTGGATCGTGCTCAACTCTTCCTATTTTACTCGATCGATCCGTCTTTCTTTACGTCGTGCTCTGGATCGTGCGGCAGTTATACTCGATCTATCCACGCATGCTCAGTCGGGCAATGGATCGTGCGCTCTTCGTGCTTGATTAGTCGATCTTTTCTCATTTGGTCGGACTTTGCTCATCTAGTCGGGCAACGGATCGTGCGCTACTCCCCGATCGATTAATCCATGCCATTTCAGTTGGGCAATGGATCATGCGCAAGTCCTGATCGGACGATGCCTTTTGCTCGGTCATGCTTTTGATCGTGCGCATCCTATTATATGCCCTTGATCGATCGATCCTGAGAAGATCGATCGATCTATGCGTTCAAGAATTCCTACTTAAAAACACCAAAAGCAAAAACAAAATCAACGAAAAGGAAAAACGAAAAACAAATTACCTAATAGTGGGTTGCCTCCCACTCAGCGCTCTTTTACAGTCATTAGCTTGACTCGGACGCCATTCAGATGGCGAAATTGCTTGAGTGAGGTTTGCTCACTCTTTGGACACTGATTTCCTCAATGATGAACCTTTTCAACTGTTCATCTTTCGTGTGTATCGTCCTTCCTGATGCATCCAGCAATGCAACAATTCCATCGCGGCCTATTTCCTTGACCGTGTAAATTCCACCAGCATCAATACCACGGCTGCCTGCAAAAATCTTTATAAAAAGACCATTAACATCGTAATTGCAGAATATGTCAAGACGATAAAGGATACAAGTGTCTTGATGTTCAACCGAGTCCCTCTCGTGTTCACGAAACAATTCATACTGCTCGACACAGTCACTATCTTCTTCACCATCGTGAATCATACCACAAAAAGACTCGAAGAAGCTCGAATGGGGTATGAAACGTCCTTATCAACGTTCTGCAACACGAGTCTCTGACTCAGAAAGTCTAACTTGGCGCCAACGGTGTTGAGGAACGGCATTCCCAACAAGATCAGAATAGCTCCTTCTCTAACCATCTTTACAACCGTAAAGTCTGCAGGGATCTTGCAATTCACGACTAGGAGACTGAAGTCAACAAGTCTTCCTTTAGGGGCCATGGAAGATGCATCTCCAAACGAAACAGAGGGAGTGATGTTCCTGCGTCAGCTAAATACTAAGTTTCTCCATATAATCTCAAGGAGATAACATTGATACTAGCTCCAGAATCGCACAACAAACGAAATAGTATTTAGAGATCGAATCCACAGAGAACCAAGTTACACTATCGATTTCTATCGAGTTGCAAGCTATATCAATCAAATAAGAGAAGTGAATTCTAACAACTTAGATGTGAATGTAATCAAATAATTAAAGCAATCGGATGTCGAGTATTCATTCGGGAGTTAGAATTCATGTCGGGAGAAACTATTCAGAAACTACTCTAATGCTATTCTCGGCTTGAACATGAATAAAGGCAAAACCAACTCTCGTTGAATCTACCCCTCTATCGATAACCTAAAGGTCCTAACTCTCGTTGGTTTCATATTACAAATATGCTTTATCGTTTGGGTTCATTTACCCACAATCCAACCTAGCATCAACTCTCGTTATTAGTGAAGGAATTGCTCTTCTAATCAAGTTCTAGTTCTTAACAATCTTCTGGAAGGTTAACAACCTTAAATCATTGACTAGGCGATCAGGCTAATCTATGCATTAGTTTCGAGTATTAGAAGGAGAATCATCTACTCATCAATCCTATTTGTTCTCCAACAGTGAATTCTAAAACCCTAGAATCCCTAAATCCAATTTAAGATCTGCTCAGACATAGAATGATGAATAAAGCAAATCATGATGAACTGAAATTGAGATT
>JAKUCM010009378.1:0-18167 GCA_023374145.1 Lepidium sativum | reverse complement strand
GGTACATAAGGATGGGTAGTCACAGAGAAATTTGGATGCCCGGTGTTTCTAGTCTTCTTTGTAATAGGAAATTTGCTACATCTCATGATCTAACAGAATGTGTGTTAATGATTGGGGTATATGAACGTATGCATTGGTACTATGCTGTCATATTTATTAGTTGCGGTTTTGTTTCTTGGTGGATGCAACATATACTAATAAGTATTGGTTATTGGGCTGCAGATTTATGTAGGTGTAAGTGGGCTGGTAATTCACGAGCTTACTCAGTGAGATGGAATATGGAATGGGATCAACCATTGACAACTGGTGGACAAGGGTTAGTTACGGCTAATATATTATTTCAATATAGATATTTGTGGGAATGTGGTGATTTTAAAACTACAAGTATAACTAAGAGAATAAAGTGGATTGTTAAGATAATGGGAAATTTAAAATTAACAAAATTTCAAATTACCATGGGGATAGGGGCTGAGTATATTTTTTGTATTCAAGTTCAGATCTTGTGGCATATAACGTGTATAGGAAGAAATATTTCTAAATATTTTTCAATCCCATGAATATAGGAGAAATTCACGCTTCAAAGTGTGGCTCAAATCTAGATGCATAGTCGGCTTTGGTGATTATATAAAGAGCAGGATTGCTCTTTATTCAATATCGCTTTCTTTTTTAAACTTTTTTGAGTTAGAAGAGATTCCTAGTTGCAGTAAATATAGGGATTTGATGTCGCAGTCAGGCTCTCTTACAAAGGGATTAATGTCAAAATCACCAAATAGGGTCTTAAAAATTAAAATTTCTAAGATAGATAATTCTGACTTGTTAGCTAGGGGTTCGAGAGTGCTTATGGGACGATGTCTTAACCCAATGCTGCAAAACGTGGATACTTTTATTTTTAGAATGTCACAGTTTTGGGGCTTGATTGGGAGAGTGCGAGGTCTTAACCTAGGAAATGGGCGTTTTCAGTTCGAGTTTGAATCTGAAAACGATATGGGAGGTGTAATAGAGAACGGGTCCATTAATTTCGATGGCTGGATGGTTTCCTATGCCCCATGAAAACCATTAGCCGATGAAGATCACCCAAATTTTATTAGGCTATGGATTAGGTTAACGGGAATTCCCTTCGAATATATGGTCGAGGAGGTATACCGTCTGGTAGCTAGCTCGTTAGGCATGGTGATAAGTATTGGGGTTGGTAAGGGACATGTTTTAACAGAAATTCCATGCTCTAAATCCTTGATCTTTTCCTCATTAGTGGAATTCGAAGAGGGCAGTGAGTCGAAGGTTATGATTGAGTATAGGAGATTAGAAGGGTATTGCACCCTATGTTTTCGAATGACTCATGAAGCTTCGGTTTGCTATAAGAACAAAACTGAGAATATAGTTTTAGATGTTGACAAAACTAGAAAAATAGGACATTTGGAAAGAAATAAATCATATAGAGGGGCGGTAAGTGCTCCTAATAAAGGATCAAACCCACCAGCTTTGATTACTTCATGTAGAGGTAATATGGTGCGAAGTAAGAGATGTCGAGGTCCTCTTTTAACAATCAATTCTCAGAAACAAATGGCAGCCAACGTATGGGTTAATCTAGCTGAATATGTTGATTGGGTTGGAAAATTCTATGATATATTAATTATGTTGAACTTTCAGGTTGGGGACACAGTGCTGATTGGAGAATCCACGTCAGTAAAGAAAGTGCGTCGACCCTTGTTTCAAGAGGAAAATAAATAGATGGAGAATGAATATGGGGCGGTGGCGGCTGAGACATCAAACACTGATGCAAGACAGCAAATTCCAGTTTTGGCAGACTCAGAATCTGAGGCTGTTCCAAGCAAGAATTCTTTGCAGAGCAGTACCAAAGAGGTGGAAAATATGGTCGAGGATACATAAGGCAAATTCACTGATGAGGTGACCGCAGCTGTTTTGGCTGAGCTCGATTTGGTAGACGACTTGCAGAATCACGACGACATGTCCGAATTGGAACAAGTCAACTATCTTGCTGATTTGGTCGACAAGATGCAGTCATCAAATGTGGTCCAAAATAGGAAACTAAAGGCGGCAAATGGAAAAGTGGGTTCTCGCAGCACTACACCATTAAGGGGAATGAGCTCGCGGAAACAGGTCTTGATGTCACCTAGGAACACGCCGAAGTCAGTAAAGCCCAAGGAGGGTAAAGCTAAGGAGCAAGATAGAGCTCTAAAATGAGTATTTAATGAATTTAAAATTGTTGAGTTGGAATTGTCAGGGTTTAGGTAATAAACTTACAGTAAGTGTTTTGAGAGACATATGAAAATCTTGTTAACCAGAATTTCTATTTCTATCAGAAACAAAGAATAAAATAGCTTTCTTAGAAAAAATACAAATGCATTTGGGTTATGATAATTTGACTACCACGAGAAACAAGGTGGTATTTCAAGAAACACGTCTTCTTTTTTTACTTTTAATCAAATGCTCACTGATTGTGATATGTTAGAATTTCCCAAGAAAGGAAATATATGGTCATGGCGAGGGATCCGTAATACCGGGATAGTGCGCTGTATTTTAGACAAGGCTTACGGTAATGGGGAGTGGTATGAACTATTTCTAAAGACAGAGACTCATTACTTGGATATGATTGGGTCGGATCATATGCCTATATTGGTAAGGGCCAATGACGCGAAAATGGCAGGAATAGGAAAACACTTTCATTTTGATAAGAGATGGTTGAGGAAAACTGGATTCCAGGAGATCGTGGAACCTCGTTGGGCTAGAGCTGGACGAGGGTATGGTCAGAGTGGCAATCCATCGTCAATTGAGAAGATTAGATACTGTCGGAAGGAAATATCACATTGGCGTTGTCAGAATATACCCTCAGGGCGTCAAGAAATAGCATATTGGAAACAGAAGGTCGAGGATCTAAACAGTTGTCCGACAGTTGATTATGCGGTTTTGCAAGAGGCAAATGGTAAATTGAAAGCGGCATACTTTGAGGAGGAATTTTATTGGAAACAGAAGAGCCGAAATCACTGGTTAAGAGAGGGCGATAATAACACCAAATTTTTTCACATGGTCGTTCGATAGAGAAGAGCATGAAATCAGATAAATGGATTAATAGATAGACATGTGGGTTGAGAAGGACTCTGAAATTGTACACGAGGCGTCCATATATTTTACAGACTTATTCACAACTAATGGTACTGAAGTGGTGGATATAGTAGATATACATAGTCAGGTCACAGATTTGAATAACTAGGTTCTTATCAGACCAGCAACAGAGGGAGAAGTAAAAGTAGCACTTTTCTTAATGGACCCAGATAAAGTTCCGGGGCCGGATGGAATGACCGCTCTGTTTTTTCAGCATTCTTGGGACACATTAAAAGGTGACTTGTTGAGCCTGGTGAATAATTTTCTGCGTGATGGGGTATTTGATCAAAGTCTTAATAAGACGAACATATGCCTAATTCCAAAAGTTCAATGTCCGACACGGATGGCGGAATTTAGGCCTATCAGTTTATGTAATATTGGATATAAGTTGATAGCAAAGGTATTGTGTTTGAGGTTGAAGACATTGTAGCCTAATATTGTGTCAGAAACACAGTCGGCTCTCGTAGCTAGACGGTTGATCTCGAACAATATTCTGATGGCTTAGGAAATGGTGCATGCTTTAGCCGCAAATAGTTCGGTGAGTGGAAACTTTATGGCCATAAAAACCAATATGATTAAGGCTTATGATAGAGTGGAATGGAACTTTTTATCGGCTATAATGACTAGATTAGGGTTTTGTGACCATTAGATAAAATGTGTTATGTGGTGTATTACGAGTGTTGAATACTTGGTAATACTTAATGGTACACCTCGTGGGCATATTATCCTGCATAGGGGGTTACAGCAGGGGGATCCTCTGTCTCCATATTTATTTGTACTTTGTACTGAGGTTTTAATAGCCAAACTTAAGAAGGCAGAACAGAATCGTACAATTACGGGCATTAAAATTGTTCGAAATTGTCCACCAAATTCCCATCTCCTTTTCGCAGATGATACTGTGTTCTTTTTCCGAGCTACCACATAAGAAGCGGAAAATGTTAGACAGATTTTCGGGGATTATGAATCAATATCGGCTCAAAGGATAAATTTTGACAAGTCCTCTATACAGTTTGGTAAGAAGGTTGAGGAGGGGATCAGAGCACATATACAACAAATTTTGGCTATTCCAAACATGGGCGGTATGGGCTTGTACTTGGGCCTACCGGAAAATTTAGGTGGTTCGAAAGCAAAAGTGTTTGCTTTTATAGTGGAAAAGTTGAGAGCTAGGGTAGCTACTTGATCAAGTAAATTATTATCAAAGGCTGGTAAGGAAATTTTAATTAAATATATCCTTACGGCATTACCAACATATATTATGAGCTGTTATAGATTGCTGAAGTCCGTACTAGGGAGTATCCAGTTGGAAATTGCCCATTTCTGGTGGGTAAACTCGGGATCCAATGGTGGTATCCACTGGAAAAAGTGGGAGGAGTTATGTAAACCTAAGACAGAGGGTGGTTTGGGTTTTCGAATGATAGAGGATTTTAATTCGGCACTATTGACCAAACAGATATGAAGACTGTTGGTTTTCCCTGATTTGCTCTTGGCAAGAGTGTTAAAAGGGAAATACTATGATGACGTCATTTTATTGGAGGTACCCGCTTTGATCTAGAGCATCGTACGACTGGAAGAGTATTATTTCAGGTCGTCCTTTAATATTGAAAGGCCTGATTAGAAAAATAGGGGATAAGAGACAAATAAAGGTATGGCACGACCCATGGATCCCGGATATCCAGCCAAGGCCTGCGAGATGGTCCGATCTGTATTTATTTTTGTATATGACGGTAGATCAATTTATAGATCGACATTTCGGCCAGTGGAAAGAGAATTTAATTCGCCAGTATTTTGACCTACAGGATGTTAGGTTGATATTGGCAATGCGTCTGCCAAATAACCCACAATTGGACTTTTGGGGTTGGTATCACACTGTTTTCGGGCGATATAACGTCAAATCGGGGTATAAATTAGCTAGAGAGGAGAAGGCGGGGAAACAACACTTAGCAGGCCCTTCCTTGGATACATTATATACGAGATGTTGGAAAATAGATTGTCCGTTTAAGATCAAACACTTTCTTTGGCAAATGTTATCTGGCTGTATGGCAGTCTGTCACAATCTAGTCAGACGTCGATTGGGGAACGATGCAAGATGTCAAAGGTGTGGAACGGAGAGTGAGACAATCAATCATGTTTTATTCGATTGTCCACCGGCAGTTCAGGTCTGGGCCTTATCGACTATACCATCTCAACCGGGTGTGTTTCCGGGTATGTGAGTTTGGTATAATCTAGACTATTTACTCACTAGTAGTTCTGAGCCAGGGTATACTAAAATTTTCCCATGGATAATATGACATATATGGAAAGCCATAAATGGATTCTATTTTACACAGGAGGATCTAGACCAAAGAATTGTTTTGGGACGCGCACAATTTGATCATTCCGAGTGGAAATTGGCCAATTAGGACACAAGGTGTAAGTGGAATCAAAACATATCTAGGACTAATTCGTTTAAATCGGCGATGATATTTCTTACCACAGCTAATCTCAGTTTCACTGGCTATAAATGCTATGTGGATGCGTCCTGGAAAGACACGGACCTTTACGCAGGGCTCGGATGGTTTTGCTTTCCAGATTCAGTGGGAGGAATATGTTCGGGATCAAGACGAGTTCATCAAAGTTTATCAGCTCTGCACGCGGAGGTGGAGGCGGTGATTTGGGCGATGGAAGCGCTAGTAGAGCTGCATATTCAAGAAGTGGAGATTTCATCTGACTGCAAGACAGTCTATCAAGTTCTTCAGTATCCGGAGGAGTGGTCGGCGTTTTATCCATATCAATAAAATTTTCGAAGGCTTGCTTCAAGGTTCTCCTCTTGGTTGCTTTCTGTAATTCTCAGAACTCTGAACTACAAAGCAAATGCCCTAGTCAAAGTAGGTCGTGTGTCTGGTTTATGATGGAGGTTTCTTTGTTTTAGTTTCGTTATACGATGTTGGAAAAAAAAATGTTAATAGACAAGAGAGTTGAAATCATTCTAAAGGAACGAATGGGTCCCACATTCCCTGATGGTCTAGGCACAAGAGGGTCCCGCCACGTGCGCTTCCGGTGGACTCATGCGTACGGAATCATTGCCTCTTTCATTTTACGACGTCGTTTTGGATATGTATCGAATGTTATCATTTTGGTCTGAAAATATTTACATTAATGAAATAAAATTAAGATTGTAGATGGTGACGACATGAGATGGTGGGCGTGTAGATTTCGGAGAATGATTGTTGAGTTCCCGTAATTTACGGAGGTCCACTGATAACTAATTTCCATGTTCGATGTATTTTCCTCTAAAAAAAACTAATTTCCATGTTTAAAATTCCTTTAAATCCATGTACATGTACCGATATCATTATCATCCATTTAATTTATATTTTCATGTACTTCTCTATCAATATCAATTTTTGTTTTCTTGATTACGATGTCCAAAATGATACTACTATTTATATGTCGTCTTTATATTATTATTATTGTTTCTTTATTTCTTTTTGTCAACAATTATCATTGTTTCTTTTTCCTTTTTAAAATTAGGCTTTCCCAAAGTTTGCGGATCGCCACGTTTTGACCACTAAAATCATTGGTGTTATTTCTTGTATGTGTGTGTATAAAGTTATGATACAGTAAATGTGGTAACATGCGTTTGGATATGTATCAATATTAGCAAAAGAAAATCATTCTTTCATTGTTCGACAATAATTAAACTGAATATTGTTTGATGGAGTACTCTTTATACAACATTGGAGAACCATAGTGTTAATGAGAAATTTAGCAGTATTTAGGGAAAAGATAAAATCTAATTGTTATATATGAAGTTGAGCTATTATCGATTCCAACTAGTTATTTGTTGTAGATTTGTGTGCTCGAGTATTTGATGAATGTTTTTATTTGTTTCCCTTTCTATTTACTAGGGGATTGATCGGGTTACGCCCGGTTTTTAGTTTAGAAATATTTATGTATAGTTTATTTGTTGGGTAACTTGTCAAATTTTGTGATTTGCGTTGTATTTCTGAAATGAAAGGTATGTGCATCAGAAATGAATAATTAGATCGATAAGATATAATAACCTCAAATCCTTTTATAGTTTGTCTAAATTAAGAGAAAGGTAACAAATTCTAGATATCAGAATTATTAGTTGGAGTGACTAAACGAAAAAATGACATGTATATAAGATATACAACCCAATTATTTTGGATGGTATAAAAAATTAAAATAAAAAGTAACTATGAACTTTCAAAAGTGGTGAATATGTATAGTTTCAATAGAAGATTAAACAACTTCATCACTGTAAATCAACCGACGTGTAATATGGACATTTAAAGGTCTTTCGAATTCGAATAACAAAGATTTAAGTTACATATTATATACTCTTTGGTCCATGAATACATTTAAAATGTAAAACAAAACATTTATTTTCAAAGATTTTTTTTAACAAAATCGAAATGGACTTAGTTAATAAAAAGACATGAAGAATTGAACAAAGAAGAAGATTCAATTTCAGGTAATTAGAAGGTTTTAATTTATGAATAACAAAATCTAGATATATAATAAATGATTAAATTTTAGTATTTTTTCCAAATATATAATAACTAAATTATGCTATATAAGCTAATTAATTATATAATATATTATGAAAATTGTTTATTCTAAAGAAATTTTATTTTAAAGAAACTATTTAACTTTTTTCTTTGACTCGGTTCATATTCAATTTAGGTTTTTCAAATATGTAAAAAAAAGACGATAATATAGTTCATCTTACCTTACAATAAATTCTTTTGTTTCATGCTATCTTTTTATCAACACAATATCTACATCTTAGATTAATGAAGCCATTTGCAGGTTTGTGTCATGATAGATTCAATAAACTTTGGATGACTTTATTAACGTATGCGTATTTAACAAAACACAACATTTTGATAGTAATGAATATTGAGTGGAAGTAATTTTATAGAAAGGTGATCTCGTAATAGTGCAATGTTAAACCAAAAAAGAAGAAATAAGATGGAACTTATGAATAGTATGGAGGGACAAGAAATTAAAAAAATTTGTAACATTGAGAATGATTTTAAATTAAATCAAAGAAACAACTTGTAATGTGAGGTGAATAAGTTGGTTTAGTTGTCTAGACGGGGGCGCTTCTCGTTCTTCACGTCTTCATCGGATATTTTGTTTGGATGTGTGTTCCGAGCCTTGAAAAAAATTGCACAGTCAGCAGATATGGAGTTGTTTATTCCGGACGCCTCGTCGTTCAAGCCAACGTCGTTCGAAATAATACGAGAGACAGTGAAAGTTTGACGTGAAGCTATGAAGTTGTACATTGACACTTTGATATGCTTTCAGGAGTTTTAGTTTTTAGTGCTTCATTGTTATCATCTCTCTGGGTAAAAATGTAACAAAGTTTGGTTATTATTTGTATGGAAGGTGTAGGTGTGTTTTTAAGGTGCAAGGGCATTGAATATACCTCCATTGAACTATTTATTTCCTGACATGTAGATAGATGTCTACACTTATAAATTTTAATCGATGTATAAAATATTGTATTTTTTTCTATTTTATATTTTACATAGTTTATTTTTATTTTTTTCTAATTTATATTTTTAGTTGAAGTTACTGTTTTTTGTTAGTCATTAAACAGATGATTAGTACCTAATTGGAAAAAAACAGCACTTGAAATTAGTAACCACTACTACGTCTACCAATCCTTTAAAAAAATTTATTTTGCTAGAACATCAAACCTAAGTAATATTATATATAAGTTGAGTCATTTATAATAAAATAGTTTTTTTTTCTTGACCACTAAATTGCAGTATTTTGATAAATTAGTTAGTTTGATTATTCTTAAATAATATGTAAGTTTAGGTTTTACTACGTAAAATATTATTTATCAGTTTGGTCATTTTTAATTGGTATTCAGATTATGGATAGTTTATTAAGTAGAAAAATATTTTTTTCATATTTTTTAAAAGAATTGTATTCTTTTTTTTGTGGTCATACGATACGATATATTATACTTCTAATCAATATATTGGTTTAGTATAGATTACAATATAATATAACTTAATTTGATGTGAGACCTTTGAATGTCCATATTATAGTAAGTAATGTGATTAAGTACTTCTAATCAATATATTGGTTTAGTATATATTACAACATAATATAACTTAATTTGATGTGAGACCTTTGAATGTCCATATTATAGTAAGTAATGTGATTAAGTAAATAATAATTGTTTTTTGATTTTTTTTAATTAAAAAATAAAAAAATTCTAAAACAAAAGTTGATGGAGCAAGAAGATATGGGTGATGTGGCAAGAAGATAAGAATTTGAGAAAGATGAGTTGGATTGCTTAAGAGGTTTCAAAATTTTGCTTTTATTAGTATAGATATTCAGAATGTATTAGTTGCTCAAAGATATTTGTTTCTTCCACATTTTTCTTTCTTGGATCTCATAAAATTTAATTTGGAAGTTGTGTCTTACATTTTCGTCTTGGATTCTCATCATATCAAATTCTTTTTAAAAAAAGCTCTTCGGGAAGATCAAACTTGTTTTTTGTTGAACTTAGATCATTTGGACATATCTGATTATGAATTTGATCAGTTTGTTCAGACCCACCACAAACACATAATTTATTAATGTTTAGGTATTTGTAACATTTTAATCTCCATTTCTATAGTATTTGTTTGATTACTGTGTTTTAATCAAGTAATGAGACTGCCGAAGACATGTGGTTCAGTGGTGTAATTATTTTACAAATCTTCAATGCACTAGAGATCGAACGTCCTACCTATAATAATAGCAGGATTTAAAAGGCAGTAAGCTACTTGACAAAAAAATCAAGTAATGACACTTAACGTGCAAAAAAATTCAACATTAATCATTTAATTATTTCGCGTGCTTATATTTAGTTTGAGCTCTTAGTTATGTTGTGACTGCGCTGATTGATTAACTTATCGGTAGATATCATAGTCATATGTTAAATCAACGATTGGTGAGACAATTAGATTGGTCACGGATTGCTAAGAAAAACAAATCCCCAAAATGAAGTTACGGCAGTTGGCAAAAACAAAAGAAATAACGTATAAAATGTTAGATATATTATCGACATAATTGCAAAAACTATAAAACATCAGAAACGTATATAATCGCAAGTTTTCGGCGGAAACAAATACTAAGAAATAAACAAAAGTTTGCCTAAATTATAGGGTAATAAAAAAGAGTAAGTGGGTCATAGATAGCATGTGCATGCATGTGCTTCTTCTATCTCCTCTTGCCCCACCATTTTCCCTCTCCTTTTGATTCAATTAAAATCCACTCTTTCCTTCTCCTTTCTCTCTCCCTTACCTCTCTCTCTCTACCCCAATTCACGAGTTCTTGAATCATCCAAAGCTTTGTTCTTATCAATCTTCAACGATCAATCACTTGAAGAAAAGCCTTCCTTAAAAAGGTATTTGTTCATGGTTCTCTTAAGGAACCCTAAACTCAAAACAACCAGATTAACTATGATTCATATACATTACATTTTATTACTTTGGTGCGTAAAGGGTTCTTATCAATCTATTCTTTTGGTAGTTGTTGGTTCGGTGAACTATATTATGCTTATGTTACTTTTCTTGAAGAGAATTGTTCATAATTGGGTGTTTTTTCTACTTTGTTAGGATTTAAGATGGAGCAAACGAGTTCAATGGATGAAGAATTCTTAAAAAAATGGCAAATGGGTCTTCAAATATTCCGTCCTTCAATAGATAACACAAATGTTTCCGAGAGAAAGAAAGCAATAAAGCTCTCTGCAGATGTTGCAATGGCGTCTTTAAGAAAAGGAACAACTTGTTGGAGTCGAGCCCTAATCGAAAAAACCGCCAATGAAGACAATTTCCTTGTACGTCAAATGCTCTCTGGCATCAAAGCAGATTCATTAATCAACAAGAAGTTACCAAAGAAGATTATGTGTCATAGAAAGATTGTGAGAAGAAGCAAGAAGATTTTGAGGAGGAAATCGAAATCAGCTAGTGAAGAAGCTGCAACAAAAGCTAAGAAGCTTATTAAGAGAAGGACTCAAGGATTAAGAAACGTTGTTCCTGGTGGAGAGTTTATGAACAATGATGTTTTGTTGTTACGAGAAACTTTGGATTATATTATGTCACTTCAGACGCAAGTGAATGTTATGAGGACTATTGTTGATGCTGCTGAGTCTGAAATTGAACGGTAGATGAGATCATTTGTGAAATTGTTTGATCTTTGATTGGATCATTGTTGGTCATTAGGACTGTATGTTATTCGGACAATGTTATTGTCATACGAGGATATAGAGATCTTATGGTAAGCCATTTTGTATATAAGGAAATTTATACGATGCTTAAAGAAAAAGTTTCTGCTACTTAATGGTGGTTTTGATTGAAACATTTGTCATCAATTTTGTTTTGTATGGTTATATTTGTCGTTCAGTTTTATTAGTTAATATGCAAATCATTTTGTAAAGTCGAATAATTGAATTATGTTTTGATGTAACAGATCAAAATTCAACATGTAAAAGGAAACCATAGTTTGCTTTGCTCGTATGAGTTGTCGAATAAAAGAAGAAATATATTTGACTCTTTCCTAAGTTTTGATTTGTTAAAGATTATATTGAAAAGATAGTTGAACCGAACAGACACTAAACGAAAACGGAAAAAAAGTTTTTTCTTTAATAAAAAGATGTTTCTCAATTATATTACAAATTCATCTTTGGTTGTTCCAAATTTCTTATATGCTGTGTTAGGTTGTAACGAAGGGAATGTTTTCTTGTTATTTATCCACATAAACTATAAACACATATTCATAAATTATATTTTAAAAATTGTTCTCAATTGCAGACATATTCCAATTTATAGCATAAATGTTCCCTAAAACTACGAAATATGATGTAAAAATATCAGTATTAATGGACTTAACCACTTAATTAAATATATTTATCTAATTATAAGATTATATGTTTTTTGGATCAAAATTTAATCTAAAAAAAAATTACAAATCATTCTACTATAAATTTTGATGGAAAAACTACAAAATTGATTACTTAACTAGTTGGTTAATAAGTTATCTAGGTTTGATTTTTCTCATTTACCTATTTGATAGATTAATTATAAATTTTAAGGATTAACTTAAGTTAAATTATGGATCGAATTTTCTCTATCAAGTTATTGACCAAAAAACTACTTGATTAATCATATGAATTTCTAACTTGCAATATAATCCCAATAGTTTTTCTATAAGAAATAGCTTGCTAACATCTTCCCATATCATAAATGTAAGAAGTACTTGATTATGTTATATTAGGCCCAGCCCAATTAGTTATCAATTGGACCCTTATTAAGTAGCCCAATTGAAAACACACAAACAAGAAAAGAAAGAGTTACGCAGCGTTGCGGATCTCCCAAACGCAGATCTGCACAGTTTGACGTTTTATCGTACTCAAAACGACAGACTGTGTGACGTTTTTGGTTTGAGCCAAAACTAACGACGGATGATTTTATTATAAACGTTATTCCGACATTAGGACAAACTTACCTTGGACTATTTGAAAATCTCTTAAGAATCTTAAGTCAAAAGCATAAATCATATGTTATAAACTAATAAAAAGAACCAAGATTCACTTTCACTAAAATAGAAAACATACACTATATAGTTTCTTCTTATCCAGTACTAGTATTGGTTTTTGACTCTTTTCTTCAACACCCTAACCTAATAATTTCTTCTATTTCTCAAAATTTTGATATGAGTTAATAATACACATAAACCAATGTTATTAACGTTATAATATTATATACATGTATGTTGTCATGCAATAAAGACTAATAAGTGAGTAGTGGGCATGTAATCCAACTGTTTCCATGTCTATTATTAATTCTCCAATTAATGCATAACTTTAGCCAATCAACATTAAAACAAAAATACGTATACATATGTGTATAAATACACACAATAATCAACATGTCATAGACTCACAATGTCGAATGAAGGATTGCCTCAATTCAATGCAATTATCTTACCACACCCACTTCTTATCTAAATGCTACAGAACAAAATTAATTAAAACCAAATAAACAAAGAGAAAAACAAAATCGTTTTTTAATACTCTGAGAATAACGGTTTGTATACTGCAAATTATATGATTTTTTTTTGTCAACACGAGCCCCAATTAATCAGTTTATTAGTCAACTTTCTACATAGTATAAACACTAAAATTTAACTTCTAGATCTAATATAGTGTTTACTTTTAATAAATTTACCACTAGACCAAAGACAACAGAGAAATTATATGATTAGTTGTTCTATTATTGATAAGAACAATGCATATAAAATACAATAGATTGCTGCAAAAAATATTGGTTTGAAGCTTTGGCAAAATTGTTTTATTGTATGGACAAAAATCTCGTCCATGGCTAAACTTTCATAATATCATATAGGAAAACACAATTTTTTGTGAAACAAAATTCGTGTGAAAAAGATAGCAAAGATGATATTCGGCCACTTTAACAAAAACGATTCGGACTAATTTTGTTTTCTATCTTTAGTGAACTTTTTCATTACATTTACTAGAGTCGATTTCTTGTTAGATAGAAAGGTTACATCGAACATAAATTCTTGGGTCAATTATTTAAGAACGAAAACGATTTGCCCAAAAATATAAGACGCACCAAAATATACTCTAATCAGTGCCTAAAATTATATATCTTACACAACGTTTCTACAATGACTCATCTGTTTTTGCATTTATGGGACTAACACAATGAAATAATTGAAGAAAACAAAAATCTTAAATAAAAAAGAAGAAGCTAGACATTAGATGGAGAAGAAGAATGAACAACCTTGTTTTGTCTCCCTGCAAGCCAAAGCATAGTTCTCCTAGCAAATGATGGTGTTTTTGTCTGCAAAGATTCCAAATTTTCGCGGTTTTGATTCTCTTCTTCACAACCTCCATCAATCTTCCCATCGGTAGGATTCCGCTGATTCGATAAACCGAAAGAAAATGCTCTTCCTGATGACGATGAAGCCAATGAACTATCTTCTTTTCCTTTACTATGCTTCTCCTTCTTACCCCTTAGCCAAATTTTCGACACTGAAAAACTCTCTCTTTCCACTACATTCTTCTCTGTGATCCTCATTGATCCGTTTTCATTCAATTTCAATCTTCCTGTTGGATCAAAATTGCATTCGGACATAGCTGTTCTGTGACCAGGCAAGCGAGGGTTTTTGCTTGATGGTTTCTTAGTTGAAACATGAACCTTAAGAGTAGTTTCTTCCTCCATTATATACTCATATGACCCCATTGAAAAACATCTCCTTTCATCTAAACTGCTACTATTACCAATATTGCTGTTGCTGTTACTGCCTTCACCAATATCTATGTTCCTAAATTTCCCAAGCTTGACTGCGAAAGGAACAACCTTTGGAATTGAACCACCTAATTCACCATTTGAGTGTTGATCTTCACGAATTGAATCGACACGGGTCGGTCCAAGATCATTGTTTCCGACGAAATTGGATTGTGAATGAGTGTTAGACACATCATTACCATCACCATCATTTGCAGCCACACAAGGAACACTCTCTCTATTATCTCTCCCAATCTCTCGTGAGCTTTGATCACTTGCGGACTCGAGAACCAGGAGGAATGAAGAACGAGGCTCTTGGTGAGAAGAGAGATCGGAGAGGAGACTGGATCTACACAAGGGACAAGTTGAGTGAGAGAGAAGCCAAGTGTCGATACAGTCCATGTGAAAGGCGTGGCTACATTTGGGTAAAAGCCTGAGCTTGTCCTCTGTTTCGAACTCACATAGACAAACTGCACAATCGAAAGGATAATTCTTGAGACCGATAATAGATTTGTAATGGAAAACTGGTAACGTGTCGATGAAGGATTGGTCGACTCCAGAATCATGAAGATGAAAAAGATGTTGAAGCTGGCCTTGAAGAGCAGTAACGTTGTCAAAGTAATCTTCTCTGTCTCTGCTTGATGGTGTGAGGAGAAATCTGACTAAGAGATGAAGTAGACCAGAGATAAAGAAGATGATTGAGAGGATAATGATTATAAGAAGAATGCTTGGACTGATTTTGCTGTTTAGATCGAAGTTTGAGTTAGATCGAAGAGATAATGGTGGTGGTCGTGGAAGTGATGAAGGAGAGAGGAAATTTTGTGTAGCTTTGATTTCCGGGAAAACCCAATTCATATTTTCCCGAGAAAACTTCATAGGAGCTTAAGAGAAAGGTTACTTACAAAGAAGACTCAAGCTTTGTTGTTGGTTTTAGCCATGAAAGGTCTCAGAGAGAGAGAAAGAGAAGACAATTGCTCTGTTTGAAGTTTTGTAAGAGAAAAGAGAGAAATTGAATTAAGAGAATTACAGGTTGGACCATTGATGAAGAGAGAAGAGAAAGTTTGTCATTTAAGATTCAATAGTTACACCAAGAAGGGTGTGCCTCTTCAATCTGGAGGTTCTACGAAAGTTATATAGTATGTAAAATATACTTAATTTAAAATAATAGGTTTGGATCTGATTAATCTCAAAGACATGCAAAGTCAATCAAAGATTAAAGAAAGAAATCAGAGGATTAAGGAAAGTAATTGATTTTATTTCCGTGAATAATATATTGTGATCTCACCAAATCCAATGCTTCCTCATTTAAATCAACAAGAAGACAAAGAACCACTACTTCGCAATCCACAAAATAAATTTAAAAATTATATTAATTGGTTCTAAAATATTAATCATCGTATTTATTGTCCTTATAATTTATAATTTTCATAAAATACCAGTTTATCACTTGTCTCCACGCACAGATTAAAGTAAAAATAGAAACATATTTCCTTTTTTTTTAGGTTTCATGAAAATTATATGAGTCGTAATTTTAAGCTATACAACCAAATTTCAATCTGTTATTTCCATTTTAGTCATATATTTTGGTTTATTTTAATTATAAAAAAATAATGCATTCTTTGTCTTCCTCTTTTTCTTTATAAAATATTTAATACATCTGTCTGCTTTCGTGTTATGTTTGTATTTAATTATAGCGGGCCTGTAGGAAAATGAAATATTATATCAATTTTTCAAAAATAAGAATAAAAACACGTAATATAGCTCAGTGGCGAAATTTCAGTTTTCTGTCGTAAAGTTGAAAATAAATAATATGTTTCTTTTCAACATCGAAATATTAGTTATTTATTTTCTTCGTGAAGATACAAAAATTACATATGCAGAAGTCTTTAAAACTTTTTGTTTTTTGGTAGCTAGTCAAATATAGCCAATAGTTTAATATGTTCATGCTGTAAGTGTCCAAAATTATTCAGAAACTACAAAATTTGTATGACATGTGGATAATACAGTATATGACTGTGAAATAGTTTTAAACTATTTATTAAAATAGTTTCATGAAAACTATTTGAAAGAAAAAGAAAATAGTATATATATGGAAATGGAAAAAAGAGGAACGGAAACATAGGAGAAGAGGACACGGAAGCGAGACACATAGCAACTCTCTGTCTATCGAGATTCAGTAGGGTCCATGTCTATTAAGTCAAACCAGAACAAAACAATTTTCTTTTCGAAATCTGCTTTATGGGTTTACACAATTACATCATCTTTACAGGAAACTCTCTAAAGCCTGTTTGCTTTACTATAATTATACTACATTTTTTGCATATTTTGGTTGTGGATTAACTTTTAGGGTAATTGAGCTGATAAACGAGAGAGACATAAGACATAAACAAGAAGCTTCGATGCCTATATGTGTTATGACTTATGAGTCTGACTTGAGGCGAATCTTTGTCTTATTCACTTTTGATATTACTTTCACTATTCAGTAAACAAGTCTACCCAAATACGTCTATCTAAAATTCTATATACAAATGAATAAATGTTTTTAGTCGAATATTTGAATGTCATGTTTGTTGGAGAAGATAGGTCTACTTCGGCCTATATAACTTTACAAGATCTATTATAGTTTTGGGACATATCAACTTGGCACAGAGCCATGTGCCCAACACTTACCTCAACATGAGAGAAAACCACCTCGAAGCAGAACCATCTCGTTAGGATGTCAACTCGGCAAAAGATCACCTCGACGTGCAAGTAAGACCGGCCAAAATTCACGTCAGCTAGTCTGCAACACATTTAATGCGTCGCAAAATCATTCACATGCTACATAAATTTACAGAGCCGCTCAACAAACATTTAATACTGCAGGATAGGATAGTAGCTCAACTACCCAGTATCTTGGCGACCACACTTCTAGCCATGACACATAATCTAAGATTCTACAAGCTACCAGCATATGTCATCATTGCCGACATGACATCAAGTGAAGGCGTTCTAGTCCTTTGTGCTATAAAAGAAGACCTTCCTCACGCCGAGCTGAGGATCTGATCATCAT
The DNA here is from genome assembly GCA_023374145.1 of Lepidium sativum. NCBI lineage: Eukaryota > Viridiplantae > Streptophyta > Magnoliopsida > Brassicales > Brassicaceae > Lepidium > Lepidium sativum. Next base: position 668 of record JAKUCM010009378.1, on the reverse strand, counting down.
TTTTTCTCTAGAACACCAAAAAATCTTGTATCACTTTACTTCCTCAATCGAGAACCTAACCCTCTCTTGAAATATATATTCTACTTCGATCAAACAAACATTATGCTAATATCACCACAATAACATATATTGTTTTTTATTTGAATTTGATTCTAGATAGTAGCGTTTGTCCTATGTGATAGTACTAAAAGTTTAGAAGTTTGAATTTGTCGATCCAATTGATGACAAAAATATAGTAAAAAAGTTAGGGTGAATTACTAGAATATCCTTTTGTGGCTCTTAATTGACTACAATAGTCCTAAAACATTTTTATCACAATTATAATCTTTTCGCGATTTTAATACCGTCTTACCCCTCTTTCCTTTGAAAAGGAAAAACATTATGAAACTGTCATTAATGAAAAATTCTATGTCATCATACAGAAAACCTACAAAAACCTTCTGTAACATTGTAGGTTTCCTTGTCAACTGATGTAGGTTTTCATTTCCCTTTGTTGTAGGTTTAAGTGTCTTATGTTATGTAGGTTTAAAAGTTAAATTTTATTGATTAAGTTCTCATGGATTTAATTTCTTAGTTGTATGTTTTTTGTTAAATTTTCTTGGTTTTATAGGTTTATAAGTTCAACTTTGTTTGACTTTCTCCAACGAGGTTTATGTTGGCCTTGGTTG